>BQNB010143497.1:0-16985 GCA_026074375.1 Tanacetum coccineum | reverse complement strand
GCTTAAAATCATGGTGCTTGATTGTTTTCTTGTTCATGATCATTGCTCTAAGTCAAAATAAATATTATTTTTAATCTTGAAATACTTTGAAATCTTTAGATCGTGACAGTTTATAAGATAAACCTTTTCGTAATACATTAGACCCTTTTAAGTATTACCAATCCCGTGGAATGACCTGGTCTTACCCTTAACCTATACTATAAAAGGGGTTTATACTTTACCCGTGTGTTAGTTGGAAATTGGATAAATCTAGAACTATAAATTTAAAGCTTTTATAACACATCACAGGGAAACTACTCCACCCCTTCGGCCGAGGTCTCCCAGGGTTCGTAGGCAGCGAGAAAGATTAGTAGGGTTCGAAGAAGCTCCAAACAGGGAAGGAAGCAGGGCAGGAAGAAATGTTGAAGGTAGTAGGCCTTCGGAGATTGAAGCAAGGGAAAATAGAAATAGGGGAATGAATCTTCCCCCACTCTTGACAGCTCACTTGGGAAGAAATGAAAGCGGTCAACCCCTGCAATCCTCTTTGACCTCCGTATACGTAGGCCATCAACCTTCGACTAACATAGGGGGAATCTCCCTCCTAACGGTACGCTTCTCTTGCACCATGCCCAACCTTTCATACCTAGTAGTTTTCATATACCCACTTGATTTGTGCCTACTCATATTAACCCCTACTCCCAACCATCTGCGGGCGTTGTTAATGGGCAACCTCTGAGTTTCCCTTTCTAGGCTCAGATTGGTAAACTCCTTGCTGGGGGAACCTCTGCCCATCATCCACAAGGGGGGTATATACCACATACTTTTACAAATAATGGCATACCTTTGTATAATGGGTCTATGTATCCCGCAGCTACCCCTTCGAGTAACTACCCCTTTTATATGCAACCCATGTACGCGCCGCCAAATATGCCTATGTATCCAAACCCGAACCTTGTAGGCTCTTTCGCAGATCCAACGAGTTTCATAACCCCTTTTTTCCGCTGGATAGAGGATTATCCTCTCCCAGATGGAATAAAAATGCCTTCCCATAATGGTTCTTATAATGGAAAGGGGGACCCTAATAATTTCTTGTACCTTTTTGAAGGGGCCATCCGCATGAAAAAATGGTTAATGCCCGTAGCTTGTCATATGTTCACATACACCCTTAAAGATTCCGCCCGAATATGGTAGAATAGCCAAAAAGCAGGTAGCATTCTCAACTATGAAGATCTAAAGGCTAAGTTCCGGTCACACTTTAGTCAGCAAAAGAAGTTCACAAAGACACATTTAACGGTCCCATCATCAAAACAATGAGAAGGCGAAAGTACCAGGGCCTTCGCTACCAGATATACCGATGATACTCTACAGATTTTGGGTCTACATGAAGATCAGCGTATCTCTAGTTTTGTTCACAGTTTAAGGACAAGGAGCTTGGTTGTTGGGATTAAAAGTCTTCTTGATGCTGTTAAAATTACTGGTGCTCAAGTTTATGTTTAGATGGCTCTGGTGAAAGTTAGTACTGCTCATGAACTTCAAAGTAAATATATTAAGTAGTTACTATTCTGGCAAAAAAGTTAGACTGCTCAAGAAGTTTATACTGCTAGTAACAAAGTTAGAAGTTAGTGAAAGTTACTAATCCTGTACAAAGACTGCTTGAAGTTAATGCTGCTGAAGAGTTACTACTGCTCAAGAAATTATTCTAAGTAGTTGTATGCTAGAGTTATAGTTAGTACTGTTAGTGTAAGTTAGTATGTTTGTTAGTACTGCCTTACATTGATATGTATTTAGGTATTTATAGATAAGTTTTAATATACTTGGAAAGTATTGTAAGCGATTAGGATCATTGGTGTATAAAAATGAGTCTTAGGGCATAGAGATTGATGTTACAACAAAAATCAATCTTTTTCTTAGCTTCAAGGTCTTGGTAACCCTAATACTTTAAGAGTATTTGTATTGTTATCATTAATAATATTGGAGCTTATTTGTTTTGAATTACTGTTTCATTGATAAATCTTCTTAATATTAAAGATTAGATTCCGCATAATCTTTAATACATCAAAAAAAGCTTTTACTATAGTTGTGTTAGATTTATCTAATATAACTAAACTTTATAAAGCATAAGGAATTCGATCTATTAAAGTAGGACCAACAATGGGGTATTCAGAGCTTGTTAAAAGCTTTTATAAGAAGAACTGATTTTATACACAATTTTTGCTAAAAGATATGGATCAAGATTATGCACACATGGTGGCTGCATCCAAAGTTCTCATGCTCAAATCTGGTGAGTATGAGATATGGAGGATGAGGATTGAACAATATATATGATAGACTATTTAATGTGGAAGTTCATAGTGAATGGTTGCATACCTTGCCAAAACAACAATTGTGGAGGAGTTATTTTTTTGTATTTTTTTTTTTTTTTTTTTTTTTTTTTTTTTTTTTTTTTTTTTTTATTTTTTTTTTTTTTTTTTTTTTTTTTTTTTTTTTTTCTGACAGAGATGATATTACTACTGCCTGAGCGAAAAGCTTAGAGAAGATTAGAGGTGAAAGCTAGAAGTACTTTAATGATGGGCATTCCCAATGAACATCAGTTAAAGTTTAACTCTATAAAGGATGCTAAAAAGTTGCTAGAAGCTATTGAAAAGAGATTTGGTGGGAATGAAGCTACTAAAAAGACTCAAAGGAATCTCTTAAAGAAGCAATATGAAAACTTCACTGCTCCAAGCTCAGAGATGCTTGATCAAACTTTTGATAGGCTTTAAAAGCTTGTGAGTCAGTTGGAGCTTTTAGGTGAAAATATTTCACAAGAAGATGTTAATCAAAAGTTGTTAAGAAGTTTGTCACCTGAGTGGAACACACATGCTGTTGTATGGAGGAATAAAGCTGATTTGGATACAATGAGCATGGATGATCTTTTTCTACATACAACTAAGGTGTATGAACAGAAATTAAAGGGATGTTAGCTCAAGTTCAAAGCACACAGAACATGGCTTTGTGTCATCTTCAAATATAACACTTAGCAGCATAATGAAGAGTTAATACTTGCTCATAGAGTTTCTACTGCTAGCACTCTAAGTTAATGTTGCTAATTCTACAAATATTGATAACTTGAGTGATGTTGTTATTTGTTCATTCTTTGCTAGTCAACCAAATAGTCCTCAACTTGTACATGAGGACTTGCAACAAATCCATCTAGATGACATGGAAGAGATGGATTTAAATAGGCAATATGGCCATGTTGACTTGAGGCAAGAAGGTTTTTTTGAAGAAATACACGGAAGGAAGCATACTGTTAATGGCATTGAGATATTTGTTTTGATAAGTCCAAAGGTAGAGTGCTACAAATTCTACAAGAGGAACATTTTTGCTTGGGGTGCCAAAGCTCCAAGAAATCAGACAACAAGAACAAGGAAAAGATCAAGAAGGAGTGTGCCTTGCAAGAAATATCTACTTCCACAGCTTTGGTGTCATGTGATGGTCTTGGTGGATATGACTGGAGTGATCAAGCTAAGGATGGGCTAATTATGCAACTCTGGCTTTCTCATCTTTCAAATTCTGATCTAGGAGGTATCTAATGATTCTATTTGTTCAAAATCTTGTCTGAAAACTATTGAATATCTTAAATCTCAAAATGATCAACTATTAAAAGATTTAAAGAAATATGAGTTAATGGTTCTAGGTTATAAGACAGGCTTAAAGTCTATGGAAGAAAAACTTGAAGTTTATGAAGCAAATGAGTCTATTTACTTACAAGATATTAAGGGCTTAAAATTTGAAATTCATTTAGGAGAAATAGCTATTAGAAAGCTTAGGAAGAAACTTGAAATAGTTCAAAAAGAAAAAGATGGCATTCAAATTAATGTAGATAAATTTAAACATGCATCTAAAAGTTTAAACAAGCTCATAGAGTGTCAAATAGTTGACAATTACAAGAAAGGTTTAGACTATAAAAATTATAATGCAGTTTCACCTCTCTACACAGAAAATTTCATGCCTCCAACACCTGACTTGTCTTTTACTGGTTTAGATGAGTTTGTTAATGAGCCTGTAGTTGAGAACTGTAAAGCTATGTCTAGTAAAAAAGAGCCTAAGGTAGCTAGTAAGAATGATGACGCCCCAATTATTAAAGAATGGGTGTCAAATGACGAGGAAAATGATATGTCCCAGCCTAAAATTGAAAAGAAAACAGTTAGGCCTAGTATTGTTAAGAAAGAGTTTGTAAAATTAACAACTTGAAAAAACTGCTAGGAAAACTATTAAACAAGTTGAGCAACATAGGCAAAACACTCACAGTCCAAGAGACAATCAAAGAAATTAGAACAATATGATGTCTCAAAAACTAGCAAGCAATTTTGAGATGTTTAATAAGGCCTGTTATGTGTGTGGAAGCTTTGATCATTTAGCAGGTTGATGCATACCATTAAAAATAGTTTCACATCAATTAAGTACCACAATTTTTAACCAATACCACCTTTATCACCACCCCCCCAAATACACCCCTCTCCCCATCTGCAAACAATACCTTAGAAACCAAAGAGCATTTACTGATGAAGTCTCGGTTTAGTATCAGTTAATACTCGCCTAGACAAAGTTACATGTCACTAAAAACAACAGTGAATGCTGCTAGACCAATGTCATATCTTTTTAAAACAACACATTCAACTGTTAAGAGGCCCATTCATAAGAACACAACATTTAAAAACAGTAATATTAATTAAAGGTTTAATATTGTTAGGGATAAAAAATTTAATACTCCTAGGCCAAAGGCAGTGGGTTATTGCTGTTTAAGGGAAATATTATATATTGTTTAGGCCTCAGCTTCGTTTGGGTTTAGAAACCAAAGTATAAAGTTTTAGACCATGTTTCTAAACACAACAGTGCATCAATCACCCTAAAAAAGTTTGATTATATTAATGCACAAGGCAGATCCAAGTCAGTGATGGATTGGGTCCCTAAAAGAAACTAATTTTCTTATCTAATGTGCAGGGCAATTCACAAATAGATTTACAGGATCAAGGAGTGATTGATAGTGGATGCTCAAGACACATGACAAGGAACATGTCCTATCTTACAAACTATGAAGAGATAGATGGAGTATATGTTGCCTTTGGAGAGAACCCCAAAGGAGGGAAAATCACAAGAAAATGTACCATTAAAACTGGTAATATAGATGTTGAACAGTGTAATTTTATGATAGAGTTAAAGTTTAATCTCTTTAGTGTCTCACAAATGTGTGATAAAAAGAATAGTGTTCTTTTAATGACACTGAATGTATTGTTTTATCACCAAAATTTAAGTTAATTGATGAAAGTTAAGTTTTACTTAGAGTTTCTAGAAAGAACAATATGTATAGTGTTGATTTAAAGAACACCACTTCTAAAGGGGTTTAACTTGCCTTTTTGCAAAAGCTACATCTGATGAATCTAAACTTTGACATAGAAGGCTATGTCACTTAAACTTTTTAACCATGAATAAATTGGTTAAAGGAAATCTTGTAAGAGGTTTACCTTCCAAATTTTTTTGAAAATGATCAAACCTGTGTTGCTTGTCAAAAAGGAAAGCAGCATAGAGCCTCTTGTAAGTCCAAAACAGAGAACTCAATCAGTCTTCCTTTACATTTATTGCATATGGACTTGTTTAGTCCAACATTTATAAAAAGCCTTATGAATAAAATGTATTGCCTAGTTGTCACAGATGATTACAGTAGGTTTACATGGGTTTTCTTTCTAGCTACTAGCTGAGTGTCTAGTGGATTCTTAAGTCCTTTATAACTAGTATAGAAAATCTAGTAGATCACAAGGTTAAGGTGATTAGATGTGATAATGGGACTGAGTTCAAAAACAGAGAAATGAATTAGTTTTGTGAGATGAATGGTATTTTGAGACAATTTAGTGTAGCTAGAACTCCCTCAATATATGGAGTTGCTGAGAGGAGAAATAGGACACTAATTGAGGTTGCTAGGACTATGCTAGCTGATTCTAAGTTGCCAACTACTTTTTTGGCAGAAGCAGTTAATACTGCTTGCTATGTGCAAAATAGAGTGTTAGTAGTTAAGCCTCATAACAAGACCCCATATGAACTTTTTCATGGTAGAACACCAACTTTAAGTTTTATGAGACCATTTGGGTGTCCTGTTACTATTCTTAATACCATAGATCACTTAGGCAAATTTGATGGTAAGGCTGATGAAGGTTTCTTTGTTGGATACTCTTTGAATAGTAAAGCCTTTAGAGTATTCAATAGTAGAACAAGGATAGTGGAAGAAAACTTGCATATTAGGTTTAGTGAGAGTACACCTAATGTATAGGTAGTGACCAAAATTGGTATTGGATATTGATGCACTAACAAGAACAATGAATTATGAGCCAATTGTTGCAGGTACACAGTCTAATGGTTTTGTAGGTACAAAAGCAAGTGATAATGCAGGTCAAGCTAGAAAGGAGACAGAACCTGTCAAAGATTACATTTTGCTACCATTATGGACTGCTGATCCACCATATTCCCAAGATCCAAAGAGTTCTCATGATGATGGATCCAAACCTTCAAATGATGATGGAAAGAAGGTTGATGAAGATAAGAAAAGAAAGTAATGTAATGGCTCAAGAGAGGAAGATAATGTTAAACTACACTCTAACAATGTTAATGCTGCTAGCACAAATGAAGTTTATGCTGTTGGTGGAAAAACAAGCATTGAACTTCCTTTTGATCCAAATATGCCTGCTTTGGAAGATTATAGCATATTTGACTTCTCAAGAAATGATGAAGATGATGGTGCAGAGGCTGACATAAACAATTTGGATACAACAATCCAAGTCAGTCCTATTCCAACTACAAGAATTCATAAAGATCATCCTCTTGATCAAGTCATTGGAGATTTGCAATCAGCTACACAAACAAGAAAGATGTCAAACAATTTGAAGGAAACAATGGGGTTTTCTTGAGTTCAATTCAACAAGGACCAAACCTAAGCCTTCAAAACTGCTTGTTTGCTTCTTTGTATAAAGGAAGACACCCAAAATGGTAATTCAAGCAATTGAAAGATCCAAGCTAGATAGAGGCTATACAGGAAGAGCTTCTACAATTCAAGTTACAAGAAGTTTGGACTTTAGTGGATTTATCATATGGAAAAAGGGCTATAGGCTCTAAATGGGTTTTCAAGAATAAAAAAGATGAAAGGGGAATTGTGATAAGAAATAAAGCAAGATTGGTTGCTCAAGGATTACACAAGAATAAAGGGATTAACTATGATGAAGTCTATTGCCCATGTTGCAAGAATTGAAGCAATTAGGCTATTTTTTAGCTTATGCTTCATTTAAAGATTTTGTGGTGTATCAAATGGATGTAAAAAGTGCTTTTCTCTATAAGAAGATTGAAGAAGAGGTGTATGTATGTCAACCACCAGGATTTGAAGATCCAAAACTTTCCTGATAAAGTATACAAGGTTAAAAAAGCACTGTATGGACTACATCAAGCTCCTAAGCTTGGTATGAAACTTGTCAAACTTATCTGTTGGACAATAGGTTTCAAAGAGGGAAAATTAACAAGACCGTGATATTTTGCTGGTCCAAGTTTATGTGGATGATATCATCTTTGGTTCAGCAAAGAAGGAGCTATGCTTTGCATTTAAGAAGTTGATGCATGAGAAATTTCAGATGAGCTCTATGGGAGAACTTACATTCTTCTTGGGATTACAAGTAAATCAGAAGAAGGATGGCATATTTATTTGTCAAGATAAATATATTGGTGAAATTTTAAAGAAATTTGGGTTTATAGATGTCAAGACTGCAAGCACACTAATGGACACTTAAAAGCCTCTACTCAAAAGATGGAAATGATAGTGAAGATTGTGGTTGTTCATATGTATAGGTCAATGATTTGGTTCTTGATGTATCTTACATCTCAAGGACCTGACATATGTTTGCAGTGGTGTGCCTGTGCTAGATTACCAAGTATCCCAAAGGTTTTTACTTCTTCATGCTGTGAAAAGGGATTTTTAGGTACTTAAAAAGGTCAACCAGATTAAGACGCGTGGTGGCGGCGCTTACTAAATCTTGTGTTTTGTCATACACTCTCCCTTGATCTGTGCCGTGCTCGTACTGCTCTAGCCCACGTAGTTGTCGGAATCTGATCTAACTATCACTACGTTGATAGTACTCGTGCACTGAGGCCTCCCTGCACAGCATAAAGAACTGAACTCCCGCCGACGCTCGCGACCAGCTCCTACCAACAGGAAGCCGTTTCAATTCCTTGGGTGCTAGATTAATATTCATGGCGTGCAAGAAACAATTAGTGGAGGCAAATTCCACAACAGAAGCTGAGTATTGTGGACTGTGCTTTCAAGTTGCTCAGGACCAAAGGCTTTGATTTCAGAATCAACTAACTTGATATGGGTACATTTTTATTGCATACCAAGAATCTTTATTGCAATAACATACTTTTGCATAATTAAAAAATTCCTATTTTTCATTAAAAACAATAGCATACAGATAGATCAAAACATCATTTTATTAGAAGATTGAAATGGTAAAAGAAAATTGATTCATGGTCAAAATCTATACTGAAAAGAATGTTGCAGATTTGCTTACATAAGCTTTTGATTGGGGGGAATGGATGTTGTTGGGAAATATGCGGGGGGTGTAAATAATGTATGGTTGTAAAAAATGTTGGTAATGTAAAATATGATGGTGGAATATGGTAATGGGGTGGGGTATAATGTCTAATATGTGCATGAGCGTTGGGGTATATAATGAAATAATGGGAAATGGGGTCGGGGATACTGGGGACATAAATTGAGTAACATGGGGGTAGGGTAAATTTGTTAGAAGCGTAGATTTTACTAATTTGAGTGTTAGTATTGGGAATGATGAATCTTAAAGTCTCTTATCTCTTATGTTTTTTAAAGTTTTCATATGAATTAATACTGTTATTCATGTCATTAAAAGTTTCTGTGTTAAGTATAATTTAGTTAGCTGTTGGTTTATCTTAATACTGCTGAGTTATTACTGTTAGTTATACTTAATATGTTAGGTATAATTACTACTGTGATAAATGTTGTGTTTCTTGTTTTTGGATAACATATTGACAGGAAAAGCAAAGGAAAAGTGATTAAATTGACTGATGGAAAAGCTGTTTAGAATGGAATTAGAGTTATTGCTGGTTGCTCAAAGTTAATGCTGCTACGGCATAACTTATACTGCTTGGTTTAAGTTATGTTGCTAGGCATACACTTACTTACGGCTGGGTGACAAGGTAATGATGTTGAGGGTATTTTCCATAAATTCTTCGATTAAGGGTTTCAATCAATCATTTAATCGATTTCAATCTTTCAAATACTCTCCAATTACAAACCCTAACTCAATTTTATCATCCATTATCAAAACCCAACACAAATGGCGAATCTAAAGTTTGCAGATACTCATTGACTATGGTCGCAACCATTTTTGTCGTAAACCGCTGAAAGTGAAGGGTTTGAACAAATTGTGGATTTTTTGAATGCATACTCTATAAGTATGCATTAACGATCAATCCTACAATATACATTTCTTGTTGGTATTCGACGGTTCTGTTGTCTTCTGTCAAGGCTAAAACTATCAATGGGGAAGTACAGTTACATGTCCTAGTAGATGGCAAGAAGATAATTCTCACTGAAGCTCTTGTGAGAAGAGATCTCCAACTAGAAGATAAGGAAGGTATTGATTGTTTACCAAACTCTACCATTTTTTAACAACTTACATTGATGAGATATGAGAAAATTTCACACAAGCTCACTTTTTATAAGCCATTTTTCTCTTACAATGGACAAATTTCGATTATTACTATTCTACAATGCCCTTAAGTTCAAAGACTACTGCATGGAATGGTTAGTAGTACTATGCTCTGCAATTATCATGTTTGGTAAAATTAGAAGTTTATCTTTTCAAATACATTCTTTGAAAGTATGATTAGAAATCTTGGATAATGTGGTCTGGGAAATTTTTGATCTTGAATCCAAGGTTTGTACATGAGTTTTTGGTTGAATCTACAACTTGATGGAGAATGCTGCCAATTCACAACGAGAAATATATATGAACCCCTCTCACACTAAGAAGATTTAGTAATAGGACGGATGGGTAGGCAAAAGTTTTTCTTGTTGGAGTAAACACCTTTATTTCCAACAAGGTGGTTTACTAAATCCAATCTGAATTGAGTGGTGAAGGTTCAGCAAATTAACTGATCCATCGCCACCCACCATTACTTAATCATCTACTCAACCTCAAAAGACACAAAAACCTACAAAGCCCGAAAGAAAGGACACTCAGGTACCTCAGCCTAGTGTTCCTAGTGAAAATGTTGTAGATGAGGCTGTCCATAAGGAGTTAGGTGACAGTTTGGTGAGGGCTGCCACTACTGCTTCTAGCTTAGAAGCAGAGCATGACAGTGGTAATATAACTAAGACCCAATCCAAGGCAACACCTAATGAATCTAGTTTCTCTTGGAACAATTAGTGTTATTGTCCTAGTGCCAAGAAACCATGGGGGATACTATTGCTCAAACTAGGTTTGAGAATGTATCTAAACATTCCAATGATTCACTGCTCGCAAGAGGTAACACACTTCGAAATGATGAGGATAGTCTTAAACTTAATGAATTGATGGAACTATGTACCAATTTACAAACTAGAGTTCTTGATTTGGAGAAGACAAAGACCACTTAACAGAATGAAATTGATAGTTTGAAAAGGAGGGTCAAGAAGCTTGAAAAGAAAAGAAGTTCAAGAACTCATAAGCTGAAGAGACTATACAAAGTTGGTTTGACAGCTAGGGTAGAATCCTCTAGAGATGAAGAAGATTTGGGTAAGGATGCATCCAAACAGGGGAGGAGGATTAATGTTATTGATGCAGATGAAGACATTACCCTGGTTAATGTTCAAGATGATGCTGATAATGAGATGTTTGATGTGAATGTTTTAAATGACGAGGAGGTGTTTATTGCAGGGCAAAATGAAAATGTTGTTGAAGAAGTAGTTGATGCTGCTCAAGTTAGTACTACTGCAACAACTGTTACAATAACTACTAAAGAAATTACTTTGGCTCAAGCACTTGAAGCATTAAAAACTTCAAAACCTAAGGTGAAAGGGATTGTTTTTCAAGAGCCATCTACAACAACAACAATAACAACAATTTCTTCACAACAATCACAGGACAAGGGTAAAGGAATAATGATAGAAGAACATGTGAAGCCTATGAAGAAGAAAGTTCAAATCATGCTTGATGAAGAAGCTGCTTTAAAGTTACAAGCTGAATTTGATAAAGAAGAAAGACTTGCAAGAGAGAAAGCTGAAAAAGAAAAAGAAGCAAATATTGTTTTGATTGAAGAATGGGATGATATTCAAGCAAAGATTGCCATGGTTGATTCTTCTATGTGCTGAAAGATTGCTAAGCACAAGAACAGAAGTGTTGTCCTAATTGAGAAAGGCAACATTATTTCAACAACTCTTAGAGAAAAGAAGAAAGCATTTTGCAGCTAAAAGAGCATAAGAGAGAAGAAACAAACCACCAACAAAAGCTCAACAGAGACAAATAATGTGTACTTACCTAAAAACATAGAAGGATACAAGCTTAAAGATTTGAAGTCAAAAGGGTTTGATTTTATCCAAGAGATGTTTGACAGAGCATTCAAAAGGGTAAATACATTTGAAGACTTTAGAATAGAGTTGGTGGAAGGAAAATAAAAGAGAGCAGGAGAAGAGCTGATATAAGAGAGTTTAAAGAAGCAAAAGGTGGATGATGACCAAGAAACAACAGAGCTTAAACAATGTATGGAAATCATTACAGATGAAGAAGAGGTAACAATTGATGCTATTCCTTTGGCTGTTAAGTCTCTAAGGATTGTTGACTGGAAGATCCACAAAGAAGGAAAGAAAAACTATTATTAAATAATTAGAGCTGATGGAAAGTCTCAAATGTACAGGATCTTTAGTCAAATGCTTAAAAGTTTTAACATGGAAGATTTGGAGGACTTGTACAAGTTGGTAAAAGCTAGATATGGATCAACAAGACCAGTGGAAAGCATAGATTATCTATTATGGAATGATATGAAAATAATGTTTGAACCACATGTAGAAGATGAAGTATGGAAGCTGCAAAACGGATACAAAGTGTTGGAATGGAAGATGTATGACTCATGTGGAGTACATTTCTTGAGGATGCAATCTATGCAGATTTACATGTTGGTAGAGAAGAAGTATCCTCTTACACCACCTATACTTTCAATGATGTTAGAAAAAAAGCTTCAAATTGATTATGAAAGTGAAATGGCTTATCAGTTGTATAAATTGATCATAAAACAGCTTAAGAAGTAAAGAAGTGTTTGGAAGCATCCTCCTAGTATTGATGAACTTTAAATGAAGAAACTTGATAATTTTGAAGAAGAATATCAAGTTTAGGGGAGGATTGTTGGGATTAAAAGTCTTCTTGATGCTGTTAAAATTATTGCTGCTCAAGTTTATGTTAATACTGCTCTGATGAAGTTAGTACTGCTTATGAACTTTAAAGAAAATATACTAAGTAGTTACTACTGCTTGTACAAAAGTTAAGACTGCTCAGCTGAAGTTACTACTGCTAGTACAAAGTTAAGACTGCTAGTGAAAGTTACTACTACTAGTATAAAGACTGCTTGAAGTTAATGCTGCTGAGGAATTACTACAGCTCAAGAAAATATTCTAAGTAGTTAGTGCTGCTAGTGTTTAGTTAGTACTGCTAGTGTTAAGTTAGTACTGCTAGTGTAAAGTTAGTACTATTTGTTAGTACTGCTTACTTGATATGTATTAGTTATTTATAGAAAAGATTTTATATACTTAAGAAAGTATTGTAAGCCGAGTACGACTCCTTGGTGTATAAAAAGAGGTCTTAGGGCATAGAGATTGATGTACCAAAACCAAAAATCAATCTTTTTCTTAGTTTCAAGGTCTTGGTAACCCTAATACTTTGAGAGTATTTGTATTGTTATCATTAATAATATTGGAGCTTATTTGTTTTGAATTACTGTTTCATTGATAAATCTTCTTAATATTAAAGATTAGATTCCGCATAATCTTTAATACATTCAAACAAAGCTTTTACTATAGTTGTGTTAGATTTATCTAATATAACTAAACCTTAAACAATCATAAGGAATTCGATCTTATGAAGTGGGATCAACATTAGTCGAACACCTCTCTAGGGACCTTCCCTCCACTTATAAGGGTCTAATGAAAAAAAACCTACACGTGGATCGAAGCTAGAGAAGTAGCAACTAATGGAGATCCGAATGATCGAAGGGAAAACTTCTAAAGATCAAAGAAGTCCTCCTGGAACAATAATAGAGGACAGAAAAGTAGGGATAGGTTCTCCCCCTACCGAGGACCTAATCACGGACTGCTCTCTAATCTGTCCAAAAGCCTAAGAGAGATCCTTGCTACAGAAAAGTTAGCTAGAAGCTTCGAACAGCCTCCTCGTATGTTCGGAAGTAGGCGATCATGAGATATGTCCAAATACTGCCACTTCCACAAAGATCATAGGCGCAACACCAATGACTGTCGCTAATTAAGAAGCCAGATTGAAGAAGCTATAAAATCACGGCAGCTTTCTCACCTTGTGAAAGGAATAAAGAAAGAAAGAGCAAAATCCTCTAAAAATCAATGAGTAGAAGGGAAGAAAGACAAAGGCGCTATGCCGACCGAAGCACCCATACTCATGATAAAGTAAGAGGAGTCCTACACAAGGGACAATGCATCAGAAGACTTCATCTCGGCACCGGTCATAATAAAAGCTAAGATCTTTGAAAGAGAGGTAGGCCGGGTGCACATGGATAGCGGAAGCTCATGCGAGGTCATCTACAAACATTGCTTCATAAAATTAAAACCTTCCATTAGAGCATCCAAGATAGACTCGAAAGTCCCTCTAATCGGGGTTTTAGGAGAAAATCCTGGTCTAGTAGAGAGATTCCTCTAGAAATCACGATAGGCGACGCCCCTCTTGCAAGAAGGGAAACCCTAAAATTTGTCATCGTAAGGTCTGATTCACCGTATAATATGCTACTAGGAAGGACAACAATGCAGAAAATGGGAATCGTGGTTTCCACCATCCACGAAGCCATCAAATTCCACACTGCCAAAGGAATTGAAACTGTGTTCTCAACATACGAGTCCGACAAGATAAAGAAGGAATGAAAAAGGTTAGAGAAACCCGCCCAACAAGCACAAAATGGGTTCTCGGCTATACTAAGGCTGAAGAAAAGGTAGTCATCAATGACATATATCCAGAGCAAACAATCACTATCGAAAAGCAGTTACCGGAACACTTCAAAGAAAGGTTGCGAGACCTTATGAGGTCCAATGCAGATGTATTTGCATGGACCCATGCTAATATGACGGGGATTCCTAGAACCATTATGGTTGAGTAAAAACCTTTCAAAACGGAACACAAGTTGAATGAATACAGCCACATCAAGCCAGTCAAGCAAAAAAGACAGGGTCTAGGCCCCGATCGCAGCACAACAACTTATAAAGAAGTAGAGGAGCTAACGAAGGTAGGAATACTGCAGAAAGTCAAGCATCAGACATGGGTAGCCAACCCAGTCATGGCGAAGAAAAGTAACGGAGGGTGGAGGATGTGTGTTGATTTCACGGATATAAACAAAGCCTGCCCCAAAGACTGCTACCCTCTACCTGAAATCGATTGGAAGGTAGAATCTCTCTTAGGGTTCCGGCTAAAATGTTTCTTAGATGCCTACAAGGGTTATCATCATATTCAAATGGTAAAAGAAGACGAAGATAAGACAGATTTCTTCGCAGGAAAAGGGGTTTTCTGTTACCGAAAGATGCCTTTTGGTTTAAAGAACGCTAGAGCGACATACCAAAGATTAGTAGACAAGGTTTTCCATGATCAAATTGGGAGAAACCTTGAGGCCTATGTCGATGATATGGTGATCAAAAGCACATTTGAAGAAGACATGTTGGCAGATATTAAGAAACTTTTGAAAGGTAAGATATGTTGGCGGATATTAAAGAAACTCTTGAAAGGTTTTGATCTGAGCAAACATGAAGCTCAACCCAAAAAAGTGCTCTTTCGGCTGTTGAAGAGGCCGTTTTTAGGTCAATTCATTACAAGAAAAGCATCACGAGCTAGCCTTCAAAGGGTAAAAGCTATCATTGATGGGTCGAACACAAAAGACACTCAAGACATACAGAGCCTCTAATGGAAATTAAGCAGTCCTCAAACAGTTTCTACAAAAGGCGCCGAAAATGTCCCTTCCCTTCTTTAAAAAACACTCAAAAAAGTCACAGATAATAAGCACTACAGTGGACGCAAGAAGCAGATGCAGCACTCAAAACTAAATAAATTCATGAAGGACTTACAACAATCACAACACCGATACAGGGAGAGGCCCTTTCTAATATGTACCTCTCAACTTTCGACAGAGAGCATAGCGCAGATTTATTTGCCTAAAAGGAAAAGAAGAAACAGGTTCCCATTTATTTGTATGTAGAGTCAATACAAGGGGCTGAGCTAACTACAAGCACTAGAAAGCCATACTAGCTTTGGTACACGTAGTAGGCTGCGAAGATATTTTCAGGCACATACAGTAACAGTCCTAACCGATTCGCCTATCAAACAGGCGCTAACAAAACCTAAGAAATCGAGACAAGTGGATAAATGGGCAATTGAGTTAGGAGAGCATGACATCGTGTTCTAGAAGAGGGGCGACGACAAAAAAGAAACGCCTAAATATTTTTTGATCGAAGTACCCCTTGAAGAAAGCAAAAAGGAAGCAGAAGGAAGGACAAACACGAAGTCCGAGAACACTAAGCTAAGCTGCGAATGGAAACTCTATACTAATGGAGCCGCAAGCTCTGATGGCTCAGGCGCTGGATTAATGCTGATACATCCCGAGGGAAAAGAGTAAACTTATGCTCTACGCTTTAGATTTGAAACAACTAAAAATGAAGTAGAGTACGAAGCATTATTAGTCGGGTTGCAAATAGCACAAGATATGGAAATTGTAAGCTTGGCGATTTTCGTAGACTCTCAGTTGTTGGTAAATCAAATAAAGGGTACCTACGCAGCCAAGCAACCAACGATCAGAGAATACCTGCAGAAGACAAAAGAGGTTTTGAAGGGCTTCGACAGATATACAATTGAGCATATCTGAAGGAATCAAAATAAAAAAGCTGATGCATTAAGCAAGCTGGCTTCGATGACCTTTGAACACCTTACTAAAAAAGTCCTAGTCGAAGTCCTATCGAAGAGGTCAATAGAAGAAAAAGAGATCCTACAAGTTGAAACCAATGAAGAAGAAAGCTGGATGACTCCTATCCACGAGTACTTAGTAAGCAGTCTATTACTAGAAGATCCAAAAGAATCTAGGAAGATCAGGGTCAAGGCACCTCAGAACAAGCTGATTAGAGGAAGCCTATACTGAAGGTCCTTCTACACATCATGGCTTCGTTGTGCTGCACCACAGACTCACAACATCATAAAAGAAACACACGAAGGTTCCAGTGGTTTCAATGCAGAGCTACGCTCAATGGTGGTCTAAATTACAAAGCAAGGATATTATTAGCCGTTGATGCACAGAGACGCCGCAAAGTTAATTCAAGACTGCGAGAAATGCAAGGAACAATCTGCGATAAGGAAAGCAGCAGAAAATGGTGCAATAACAGCTAGAAATGGATGGCCGTTCAGTCACTAGGGAGTCAACATCCTAGGACCTTTGCTAACATCTCCCGGAGGCTTAACATTTTTGGCAACAGTCATAGAACACTCCGCGAAATGGGTAGAAGAAAAGCCTCTAACAACTATAAACAGAAAACATGCGGAAATATTTGTATGGGAATAGGTAGTGTATAGATTTGGAGTGCCACGAACAATCAGCTCGAAAGACGAAAAACATTTCTGAGAGGGTATATTCGCATATCTTTGCAAAGGATTGAAAGTCACACAATCCTTCTCCCTTGTCACAGAGCACATGGAAATAATGAACCATAT
>BQNB010143496.1:0-16985 GCA_026074375.1 Tanacetum coccineum | reverse complement strand
TATTATTACAGTAATTATGGAGTCACTTGTGAAGAAGAAGCAAAAAGGCGCAATTCTAGAGCTTAAACGAAGACATTTGAAGAATATTAGTTTCTGCACCTATACGTCATATCCAGTAAGGAAGATACAACATATCAGCGCTAGCTCAGCACAAGAAACGCTTAAAGATCAATTCCTCATCCGGTGTATCCACTACTCTCCAATACCCCGTATGCACAGTTGTTCATCAGTCAAAGATAAGCATTTATTATGATTGATGGTAATTAATCTTGATTGATTTGATCTTATCGCGGATTCCAAGGAAATTAAACCTATAGGCCGTATTCACCTATCTGGATACGGCGTATCGAGGGCATTTTCAGACACTATAAATACGAGGCTAAAAAACGAGTTTTAGTGTGCAATATCATATTCTCTGTATATTATACAACTAAATTTGAATTTCTCAAGCCAAGAAGAGCAGCCAAGGTCGAGCACTATTCCTAATTCCATAGAAGACATCGTGTAATTCTTACTTTCTTAATCATTCAGTTTTCAATTATTTGTAAAAATGACAATGATTGTGGGATAATACCCTCAGGTATTAGCCATGTTAATGAAGATTATAATGGTTTGGTTTGTTTTAATCCGACTTGCTTAATTTATCATTCTTGTTTGATTATGTTTATTGCCATATACTTGTTTATTTGTTTGTACATGCGACCTATCATGCAACAGGGTCTAGTGAGACTTAACCAGTAATCTAGATGTCGAGATAGCTCTCCATGTTGTATTTTGTATGCTCGGACCAATAGGATCACAAATGACACCTTATCATTACTCTTTGATTATGAGCTTAGTTAGACCGGCAGGTGACCCAATAATTGTTCAACCAGTATTGTTCTTAATTAATTAGTAATTAATTTTGGTGGTGGACTACCGGTGTATAAAACAACATCAAGAAATAAGTGGGTAAAGTCCTGATGGGCTAGGGTATTAATAGGATAACCACTGCTTTAATTCCCTATTATAGATTATAATTAAACTATAGGATGCTTTATGTAGATGCGTTAATCGTGAAAGGATTTTTCGTCTTTTGTTCTAGGTCTTGACGATTTAGTCACCGGCCTAATCTAAGGAATGGATGCGCCTCGAGATAAGCAGCCATTGCACTAATTAATCAAACCAGCATTTAATCAAATTTAACATGGTTAATATAATTTTCTATTAGTTGGCTCGTTCCGCTCTTTTGTCTTGTGTTTATTTGCTTTAGTGTGTATTGTGCTTAGAGTTGATATTTGTCACCATAAACCTGTGCCAGTCACTCAGGCTAAAAACCTCCCTTTTACCTTTAGTAAATATGTATAACATGGTTTAAACCAGTAATGTAGGACTAATCTAGATAGAATAAAAATCTGATCAGAATAATAGGTAACTCTCATCTTAGTGTTTTACACCCCTACTTACCGCGAAGCTACATCTTGGACCGTCGGTACATCTGGCCCGTTAAAGTGTTGTCTTTAGGTTAGTCGGCTAAATATAAATGTAAAACATGATAATCATAATAAATAACACCTATACAACGACACATCATGGTTTTTGGCGCCATTGCCGGGGAGTGATTAGTTTCATCTTTATTCTTTTTAATATTTCTAACTTTTAACTTGTTTAGTGTAAAATTATTAATTCTGATTTCTAACTGCTAATTGTTTAGTTTAATTGTGTGCTTTAATTTATTGCATTTTATTGTGTTTATAAAGTATTCTGTTCTGACTGATCATCTGATACGACGTATCCACCAGTTGGATACGGCGTATCTAACCTTCTACTCAGGACAACGTGTTGTTTTTACTATCTAAACGACGTATTTGTTCTTCCAAACATACGGCGTATTCATTGAACTCAATAAGATGTACTGCTATTCAACAAACTAATACGGCGTATTACTAATCAATAGAATACGGCGTATCAGTCATCTAATACAACGCTAGTTTTTCGTAATCGGTTTTATGTTTATTTCTATGTGTTCTCTCCCCTGAGGGCACATCATACTGATCATTTTATTCTTGTTCTCAGGCTAGAAGAAGATCACAATGGCAAGACCGATCATGAAGGAATACATTTCTGCTACGAATAAAAGCTTCATCTCAAATAATAACTATGGGAAAATGATCGAGAAGAACTTCATTGAGATCGAAGGAACATTCTTATTGAAAATTTGTGACAATGCTTTTCACGAAAATGATGGTGAAGACGTGTTAAAACACATTAATAGTTTCCTTGAAGTAGTGGTGCCACTCAAAATAAGGGGGCCAAGTCATGACCGATTTAGACTTAGTTTCTTCCCTACTTCACTCTTAGGTGCCGCAAAAGAATGGTTTTCAAATGAATGTATCGGCACTATATCTACTTGGGATGATCTAGTTGAAAAATTTGTTCTAAAGTTCTACAATCTTTGCGAACATGACGAAGAAGAGGAAACTGACGATGACCCTAATGTAATTGATAACGTTCCTGAAATCTTTAAAGTCGATGATGACTTGTTCAACTTCGATTCTCCCTTGTGCATAGCCTTTGAAAAATTCAATCACCTCCTCAAAATTGACCCTGATCTTTTCACTTACAATATCCAAGGGTTCAAAACATACGACGAATACGCGTAAGAGTTGAAAAATAAAGCACAAGGTAACGAAGAGCCATGGTTAGAGAACGGGGTACCATATCAGCTAGGTGATCATATATGCGAACCATATAACTTTAAAAACAGAAAGACTAAATGGCCCACTTGTAGCTCGGATATTAATGGATTCTGTAATGGTGGGGAACTACCAGGAATGGTTCAATTTTGAGGGATGAGCTACTTTTAAGATCACAAGTGGTACGACAGCTTTACATTCCTGTCTCTTAGAAAGAGCCGCTAAACGATCGGACCAGACAGGCGCAGGTAGCTTGACCGCCTTACCCGTCATTGAAACACAAGCTGGAGACGTATCAGCCTATATTCCTACTAATGTGATCCCCATTACTGATGGACAAATCTGTTCGGAAACAGAGCTCTTTTATCGCGGAATTAGACCTGCTATTAACGTCGGCTTATCTGTCAGTCGTGTTGGGTCTGCCGCTCAGTTGAAAACTATGAAACAAGTCTGCGGTAGTTCAAAACTGGAATTGGCACAATATCGCGAAGTGGCCGCCCTTGCTCAATTTGGGTCAGACCTGGATGCTGCGACTCAGGCATTACTCAATAGAGGTGCAAGGCTTACAGAAGTACCGAAACAACCACAATATGCACCACTTCCAATTGAAAAACAAATTGCGGTCATTTATGCAGCTGTCAATGGATTCTGTGATCGAATGCCACTAGACAGAATTTCTCAATATGAGAGCGCCATTTTAAAGAGTATAAAAACAGAATTACTACAATCCCTTTTAGAAAAAGGTGGCTTAACTAACGAAAGAAAAATGGAACCAGATACATTCTTAAAGGAATGCGCTTTGGGTTACACAATATAAAATAAAAAAATCGAAATATGAAGGAACGAAGTTGACACAATCCCATTTCTTTCCGTTGGTCAACAACCAACAAAAGTGCTCGTTTAGTTCTTCACTACTCCTACAGGAAAAAGTCACTTTCTGTCTGGAGGGAATAATTTGATTCTCAATCCAGAATGTCTCCATATTTTTTTTGATGAGCGTCTCTCTTATTATGATTTTTGGTTTCTCAATGGATTTAGTTTATTTAGAGTCGCAAGGGCATAATCTGACAATTGAGAATTACGAGGAAAAAGTGACTGATTCTGTAGTAGATAGTATGAAGGCCCTCATTGATGACCGCCTATCAAACTGTTTTTTCTAGTTCAGTATTTTCTTTTGATATGAATGGTACAACATATTTTTTCTTACTATCTACTAAAAGGCAAGTCGATTGATTGGTTCGAATCAACCAGAAGAAAGGGCTGTGTAGAGAAGCATCAAGAAATGTTATTAACATTGCTCATATGGCTTAGAGGAATTCCTCTATCCGCTTTTAGACCGGTAGTACGGAGTCCTCTAGTTGACTTTTAGCGTTCTCTCAATAAGGAAAGTAAGTCCTCTTTCAACACCTATCCTCATTCATTATAACATTACCCTTATCTCTTCTCTGATTGTCATGTTCCCCTGGGCGAAAGAGAAATAATTGTTTACCAAGACAAATCGTAGCGGGATGTATGAGAACTTAAATGAACACCCTAGGGAGCTACACCTGCGCTTAGGAGAAGAATCCTGTGACCCTCCCATGATTGAATGACTGAGCTATGCCACGGGGGAAGTCTTTCTTTGAACATGCAGTAGAAGAACTCCACCGCTTTCAAGCTTCATCTTTCATACCTGCATCCCTTGCCCCGGACAAGCCCTGCTCTTTTTTGTCGTTTCTAGTAGAAAGAATTGATTGACGAATCTCCAGGTTTACTCACCCACTAACGAACTTTACTGGCCTGAAACTTTTAGTTCTCTTACTCGACCAGAGGTCTTTCCCTCACTACTTTCTTTTTTCGTAATTAGGTCCTTTAAAGTGGTTACAATAAGTAGATGACTCCCTTCCAATAATCGACGGTTCCAGTGACTATAAGTTCTCTAGATCGATCGGCCTCAAAGAGTTGTAAGAGTTTTGTCAATCTGAAAGAAAGACTCAAAATAAGGCCATGATTGGTCAATTATAGAATAAGGTTTAACCGCGAAACATACGTCTAACGTAGGGAAGCACTAGGTCTATCGTTCCAACCCTATCACTAATGATTTACTTATGTCAAGGACTGGTAAGTATAACGGGGTCCTCAAACGAAAATGTTGATCTCGATAAAAAAGAGAAGTACAAGCAACTACATCAAAAACCAACATCTATACGGAATAGGGGGTGAGATTGGGTGTACGAGTACCGATGTACAACTAAGTAGATGTCTCATGGGCGAAGGAATAGAGTAAGGCTCTACCTTCAAAAAAGTCTTTACTTGAGGGTGGTTGCTACTTTCTTTCCTGCAAACAAAGGTCGATTTTTAGATAGATAGTAAAAATATACTATACTATACTACACATATAAACTAAAAATAAATAGATGCATCACATTCCATTAAGTCAACATATCTAATCTTGATTATATTACGATGTTGATGTATGTTATTAGTAGTGTTCATGCCTTTTTTTTCTTCTTAAAATCAATAACCAAATTCAATAACCATAATAAAATGAATTAGAAACTTTACTTTATAAAGAAATTCAAGTACAAACACAATTGATCTGGAAAAGATAGAACAAAAGACACGCAAGTTATGTTATTTTGATTTTTGTCTTTATGAACATAACATGCGGTTATATTCTTTTTGATTTTTCTTTTTGTATCACATTAAAGCATTATTGTTTTCTTGTTACTCATACTAGAATTTTGTTAGTGCAAATATTACGATATTTAAACTAAACAAGTCTTTTGGTTTTAATAATGACAAACAAGTAACTTGTAATACATAACGTAAAATGTGCAAGTTACGTGTTGGATCACAAACTCAATCAACACATACATTCATCAAAACCTCTTGCACGTCCACTATTGTGTGTATACCACGTAGTACTTCTTGTGTTGTTCTACAGCTGCACACTACTCCCCTCCCAACACAACGTAATCCTAATATGTTTGTTAAGTTGCTTATCGATCTCATACCCATTTAACAATCCATTAAAAAGGATTAAAAATAGTAATTTAATCATTTAGAGAATAGGACATTATTAATTACTAAAGCTTAAAGTGCAAGGATCTTCAATTTTAGATTAAAATTTAGAAAAATAAATAAAAAGGAGGAAACTCAAAACATTTCCTTCCAATTTAGCTAAATAGGGAACAATATTAATTAGTGAATAAGGACAAAATTAATTAATTATTGTCTAGCTATTTATGGAAATAAATCTTTCATAATCTAACCAAATCTACTAAACATTTCCATATTAAGTTAAGAAATATTTTTTTCCAAAAGCTTGTACTTAAATATCATTTAAGTACAATTAAGAAGATTTTGTTGATTTGTGGATAACTACAAAAGACAAAATAACAATAGTTTTTTTGAATCTGCACACACACGGGTCCACCATAAACCACGAATCCACCAATAACTGGATACGTGGATCCATGCGACCATGAGTTGGGTTTTCTTATATAGAGCACCATCTTGCTTATCTATTAACCAATTATTTCACAACTATCTTCTCCCCACATTATTAAACGAGTTATTATAAACAAGTATTTATAATGTAAAAACACATAATCATATCATCACAAACCCCAATAAACTTGATCGTAATGCTTTTAACTTTCATTTATGCAAGCATGATTTCTACATGATCCTCATTCAAGCAAGCTTATATATCTTGCCAATCATCATCTACCACCATACCTACATATATGAAAATTCTATCACAACAAGCAAAGGACTTGTCTCTTCATCTACAAAACTTCATGCTTAGTGATCTTGATGTTTTAGATTAGGCTGTTACATCCTATGACCCAATTTGTCTTGGATCATCATATACATATTTTGATCAATCATTATAAAACACACCCTAGTTGTTAGGTGATTTATGTGTTCTAGGCCATTAAAACATAAGTTTCTTTGTTATCTAGGGCCATAAAATATAACGGGTTTGGTTGATCTGAGGAAGACTCAGTTTTTAGCTTAGTACCAGGATAATGTATAAGCGAGTTAGGTTGGTTCTACTCGAAGTAGGGACCGGTATTTAGCTTAGTACCGGATAAAGTGTAAGTGACGTTGTATGGTTTTCTTCGCCTTAAAGGAGCTTGTTGATCTAGTGAAGTAACTCTCGAGTTGGGTACTCGGGGAGTGGAGTAGGGCGAAGAGGAGCTTCGTAGCCGAACCACTATAAATCATCATGTCCGATTTGCACTTTTTTTACTTATCGCTTTACATTTATGTTTGCCTATATCGCTTTATATTTAAATTTGCATTGTATCTATGTTTGTGTTGTATTTTGTGTTGTGGTTAGAATATGCCTTGTTTGTGTTTTTTGTAGTATAGTTGTTGTGTTTATAACTTGATTGGTTGTTTGATACAAAAGTCTTAAGTTTATAAAGGAAACGTATTCACCCCCTCTACGATTCCACAAATTTAAACATTAACATAAAAATAATATAAAATATAATTAACTGTGAATAATCATGCGCACATAAACTTATTACCTTTGATTATTATATCAAGTTTTTGACAGAAGAATATACTAACAGTTGCCATGAGTAAAACATCTGAATCCTCATACCATTTGTTACTAGTATCTAATCACAAGGCTTTTAAATATAATTCAAGATAGTGGATATAAACATATATGCTACCAATATTTAATCTCATTTATGGTTTTATATCACAGATTAATATGTTATCCAATTATAGATGATGATGTATAGTTTAAGGTTATAATATTGATTAAAAGGCTTAAGATCTTAACATATATGTATATGATAAAACAGTTAAGTCTATATTACCTCTTGCAAAGTTCTTCTCATATCACTATTGTTTTAACAGATTATAAACAAAGAATAAAAAAACTGAAGACTCGCTGTGAAGTGCGATCCAACCATCCTTGTTTGCAAGAAGTGACAAACTCTAAAGCTTTTATAGTCATTGATATAATAAAACGTAAAATATAAATTCATAAGTTTTTTTCTTTTTTTTATATGAATCGCATGACTTGTATATGAATTCTTTTTAAAAAGTTTTTTTTATTTGAATACAAAAACCAACACAAACCAACGAATGATGTAAGACTAATCTTAATTACGGATCCTTCCTAAAGGAAGTCAATCGTGATATTGAGGCGTTCCTACTCAGTATGACTTGTCGACTATTTCGTAGTTTTTTTGATAGGATCTTCGTGCTGATAACGTATTGTAAATGTAAAGAACAAAAACACATGAATGAGAGAGGAAGAAATAATTCTTATTGATTGGTTGATTTCAGAGGTTATAAGAGAAATGTATATATATGGCTAATAGTCTAACCCTAGCTTGTACCTACAGATATAAGATGAATAGACATAACCCATAAGCCCATATATAACCCATATAATATTTTACAATATTTTATATCGCTTGCAGTTATTTAAATTTGAGCCTTAATTAAATAGGTTGTGTGCCGGACATATTGTGATGATTTCCTTTGTTGATTTCCTAAAATCAATACTTTTCACTTGAGATGAGTTTATAGCCCCGCTTTCACTTGTTTTTCAATTACTTTACAAATATAGGGATGAGATACATTGCTTGTTTTTATAATAGGACGCAAGTACAATACTTTACAATTTTTACAATGATTATTGATGCGCCTAAGTACCGACAACCCACAACGCCCATCATCATGAACCGTTAATTACCTTGTGTAAGCGCGTGGGTTATAAATAGATCTATTGGGATTGACATCCCCGTCCAGGATTGGTCCCCTACAAGGCCAACGGGCGTATACCATATTGAAGTCTAGAGGGTCTCGGGTTGGATCCTCTCAACGGGCATATATTATGTTATACAATGTCTTTGTTTCGGTATCATGAGCTTAGTGCAATCAAATTACAATTTTATTTGGCATTATATGTGTACATGTCTTACAATTTAAATCTTGCGGTCCACAATTATTATTAACTTAAACCTATGAACTCACCAACTTTATGTTGACATTTTAAGCATGTATTTTCTCAGGTGCTTAATTGCTATGATGTATTTGAGGTGCATGGGTCTTCATTCATTCAATGCTATATTTTCATGGGCTTTTCATGCGCTACTTTATCCTCGTTGTATTTGTAAACTATGAAGTTCAGTTGATGCAAACCTGAGACAACTTGTTTTGAACATAATTATTTTAATGAAACAACGATGATATCTTGAAGGTCCTTTAAAGAATAAACAAAGGGTATAATGTGTTTGGAAAGTAGTAAAATAAACGTTCTGTCAAAATTTACCCCATCTCTGCGACACTACGGATCACAACACCCTGTGTATATCATCCATGGATCCGTCCTATGTTTTTCAGTTTTGTCAAACTTCATAATAGTTCGTAAAAATAACCGTACGACAGTTTTGATGTTTCAAATAACCAAAATTGAACGATTTTGACATGTCTTTCAAATGGATGGGTCAAAACAGTATTAATTCAAATTTTAAGTTTGTCAAATAAGCAAAATTCCATAGAGTGTCCAAAACTAAAATTTTGTTTTAGCGTAAAAAGTTGATTTTAACCTTTCCTTTCGAGTCGAACACTTCTAGTTGGTTTACTTTTGAATGTTGGTATATTTTATCATCGAAAAGTAAATGTATTTTTCAAACTTACTAATGTAGAGAAAACTAATTTATTCATAAATAAAATCAAGCTATGTATACATTATTATATTTAATACACAAAATGAAGTATAGTATTTATGTGTGTTATGCTAAATGATTATTTGTTATACTTTGCATATTAATATTGTTAATTAACCTCTTATATGCTTATTGCATTTGTAGTTGAGCTTCTTTTTTGATTAGCATAATTTCGTCATGTGCGTTATTTATTAGTGTTCATGTATATGCGTACAATTGAGTCCGTATGAGTAGATCCTTGCACTAAGTTGAAAATTTGCTTTCTGCATTGCATATAGGTATAGATTACTATGTTTACAAATGTTATATCAACATTTTGTAAATCCTTTAGTTAGGTTAACCCACTTAGGATTGAGAGCTAAGCAAGTTTGTCAAACCTTTTGAAAAATATTGTCTTGCACGATTATCGTGTTACTAGTTCATGTTATAAAATGTGTCACCACAATATGTTAACACTTTTATTTTATCAAAATCTCAAGAAGGTCTCTAGGATATGTCATCATATTATCTTGCTTAAACATAGGTTGTCTAAACAAGAGAAAAGATCATAATAACACATTAGTATATAAAAAAAGGAAAATCTGTTTTTAAAACTTAGTTTGTGCTTGAATTAGTCTAATTCACAATCACAACTAATAAATATTTTGGTTAAAATAAACTTAGAATTTCTTGTAATTCTAAATTTAAAAGAATAACTTGAAAAACACTTTCATTTTGAAGGTTTGTTCTTCGAATAATTTTCACATTAAATCATTAACTTGAAATGAAAATATTCGCTCTTGTCAAAAGCTTGAAAATATTATATAAACATGTAGTAGTTTCGAAAAAGATTCGTAATGCTTAAAAATGACTAAGATAATTTTGTGAACTCTTTAGAAGTCAAAATCTAGGCATATTGTGCATAATAATTAATAAGTTTTTCTCACATATAAAATTATACGTCAATACACTATGAAAACAAGGTTAAAAACTCATCATTTTAAATAATCTCACACTTAAGACTAGTCTTAGTCTTAATAAAACACATTAGGAAAGTATTTTTTTATCTTTTAAATGAGTGTTAGTGAGGGTCAAGAAAGATTTCAGATATATGTCGATTCATTATTTAAATTATGATTGATATTATCTTTCGAATCTTTTTGCCAAGTTCTTTTGAGTTTGGATATGAAAAACTCGGATAAATATTTGTCTTGCTTCAACGATCATACTCAAAACCATAACAAAAATATATTATCTCGATCTACATATCAATCACACTAGGTTGATATACAAACATATGTATCCCTTTCCAAGATGAAAAAGAATATACACGGTTCATAACGCACCAATTGTGATAATGATGGTTATATTGAGTCTTACTTGTCCATAGGTGTGTTCCTATTATTAATAATAACATGTTTAAAATGCACATCAAAGTAGGATTGACGACTTAGATGTTTCGTCCGAGATATTCAAGTAATTTTACCTTGCAATGCATTTGGTAAAGTTGTCATTTCCGAAAAACCAAACACGAGCAAATGCACAATATATGTAACTTTGCTCATACAATTCAAAAGCACGAATCAAGACTCAAATTCCATTTTTGTTGCTAAACCTTTTCTCTCTATACCAAATAAGCACAACATTATTTTTAACTAAGTATTTAAACCGAGAACAATTCAATTATCTAAGATTAGGATTAGGAATTATGGAACATATTCTATAAACCATTATTTTGCTTTCTTTCTATAAGTGATCGTAAGTGGACTTAGAATATAAAGATGATTATTATTCAGACGATAATTAATCTCATTATTCTATCCAATTACAAATGTTTGAAATATGAGCATGGAGTCGAGATTAGAATTTATCTAAATAACGGAAATATCAATAAAATGACCATAGATAGTTTCCGAGCCTATATATTTAACTAATTTTAGTTATTACATGAAATTACGAAATTGATCATAAGACGAAAAGAATAATCATCGAATTGCAATTCACACTTGTATTGACGATGCTTTGTTACGTCTAAATGTTCATAATGTTTGTGTTATTAGCAATGGTCAAAAATATGCTAAAAGCTAACGCACTCCTAGTAGGATTGACCATGTTGACAAATTCCATCGGTGAATTTCGACAACTTCCACGTTACGCTCAAAACTTGGACGTCGAATCCGAAAGTTCAAACCAAGAACCCTTATAACATATATAAGCTTCTTCCATTACTAAAAAGTTAACACCATCGCCCAAATAATAAGAAAACGTATTCTGTCTGTTTTCAGACAACGTTGCGACCTACGAATCCTCCATATGGAGATCCGTCTTTGATTTAGGTAGATCCGTCTGTGATCATCAAATTCGAATATATTCCTTTTGTCATTTGACGTATCTATAGGTTAGTTACTGTTTGTTAGACCTCTAGCACGTACAAAATGACAAAAGGAATTATTCGAATTTGATGATTCACAGACGTTCTACCTAAATCAAAGATGGATCTCCATATGGAGGATTCGTAGGTCGCAAAGTTGTCTGAAAACAGACAGAACACTTTCTTGTTATTTGGGCGATGGTGTTAACTTTTTAGTAATGGAAGAAGCTTATATATGTTATAAGGGTTCTTGGTTTGAACTTTCGGATTCGACGTCCAAGTTTTGAGCGTAACGTGGAAGTTGTCGTGAATTTCCCGATGGAATTTCAACGATGTCAATCCTACTAGGAGTGCGTTAGCTTTTAGCATATTTTTCACCGTTACTAATAACACAAAAATTATGAACATTTAGACGTAACAAAGCATCGTCAATACAAGTATGAATTGCAATTCGATGATTATTTTTTTGTCTTATGTTCAATTTAGTTATTTTCAGGTAATAACTAAATTTAGTTAAATATATAGGATCGAAAACTATCATTATGGTACAATTTTATTGATATTTCCGTTATCTAGATAAATTCTAATCTCGACTCCATGCTCATATTTCAAACATTTGTAATTGGATAGAATAATGAGATTAATTATCGTTTGAATAATAATCATCTTTATATTCTAAGTCCACTTACGATCACTTATAGAAAGAAAGCAAAATAATGGTTTATAGAATATGTTCCATAATTCCTAATCCTAATCTTAGATAATTGAATTGTTCTCGGTTTAAATACTTAGTTAAAAATAATGTTGTGCTTATTTGGTATAGAGAGAAAAGGTTACAACAAAAAGTGAATTTGAGTCTTGATTCGTGCTTTTGAATTGTATGAGCAAAGTTACATATATTGTGCATGTTGATTCGATGTTGGGTGTTTGACGTGGAAATGACAACTTTAACAAATGCTTTGCAAGGTAATTTACTTGAAATATCTCGGACGAAACATCTAAGTCGTCAATCCTACTTTGATGTGCATTTTAAACATGTTATTATTAATAATAGGAACACACCTATTAGACATGTAGACTCAATATAAGTGTGAGTTATGAACCGATGTATATTCTTTTCATCTTGGAAAGGGGATGACATATTTTTATTATATCAACCTAGTGTGATTGAGTTTTATTGGGTTAAAGATTTTTTCGAGATAAATATAGTGTGTTTATGGTTTTGAATAGAATCTTGAAGCTAGACAAATAATGATTCCGATTTAATTTCCAAACTCAAAGAACTTGGCATAAATAGAATTCGATAAGATAATGTCTATCTTTATTGGAATATTGATTGTCAGTATATATGAATATCTTTCTTGCCCTCACTTAACCTCATTTTAAATGATAAAAAAATATTTACCTAATGTGTTTTATTAAGACTAGATAGTCTTAAGTGTGAGATTATTTAAATGATTGAGTTTTCTTGTTTCTTTGGTTATTGTCGTATATAGTTTTTATGTGAGATATAAAATTATTATTATTTTTGCACAATATTGCCTAGAGTTTGACTTCTTAAAGTGGTTCACAAAATTTGCTTAGGCATTTTTAAGCATTACGGAACTTTTTTCGAAACTACTAAGGTTTATATAATATTTTTCAAGCTTTTGACAAGAGCGAATATTTCATTTCAAGTTAATGTTATGTGAAATTTATACGACAAGATAAAACTTTCAAAATGAAAGTGTTTCAAGTTATCTTTTACAATTTAGAATTTACAAGAAATTCCTTGTTATTTTAACAAAATAATTTATTAGTTGTGATAATTGTGAATTAGACTAAATTCAAGCACAAACTAGTTTTAAAACAGTTTTCCTTTTTTTTATATACTAATGTGTTATTATTGATTCTTTTCTCATGTTTAGATATCCTCTTGTTTAAGCAAGATAATTTTGTTGAACATATCTAGAGACCATCTTGAGATTTTGATAAAATAAAAGTGTTTAACATATTGTGGTGACACATTTTATAACATGAACTAGCCTAAACGATTAATCGTGCAAGACAATATTTTTCAAAAGGTTTGACAAACTTGCTTAGCTCTCAATCCTAAGTGGGTTAACCTAACTAAAGGATACAACTGTTGTTATAAATTTGTAAACATAGCTAAATTATACCTATATGCAATGCAAAAGCAATTTCATAACTTAGTGCAAGAGATCTACCATAAGATCAATTGAGGCATAAACATGAACACTAATAAATAACGCACATGACGAAATTATGCTAATTAACCTAAAAGCTCAACTACAAATGCAATAAGCTTAAGAGTGGTTAATTACAATATTATATGCAAGTATAACATAATAATCAGTTAGCATAACACACCATTACAATCTATTACTTCATTTTTGTGTATTAAATATAATAATGTATACATATCTTGATTTTATTTATAAATAAATTAGTTTTCTCTACATTAGTAAGTTTGAAAAATACATTTACTTTTCAATGATAAAATATACCAACATTTAAAAGTAAACCAACTAGAAGTGTCAGACTTCGAAAGGACAGGGTAATAATTAACTTTTTACGCTTAAAAACAAAATTTTTGTTTGGGACACTTATGGAAATTATGTTATTTGACAAACTTAAAATTAGACTTTAATACTTTTGAACCCATTCCATTTAAAGTACATTCCAAAATCGTTCAATTTTTTTTTTTGGTTTTTGAATCATACAAAATCTGAGTTTGGTTGATATTCTCGAACTTTTGAAGTTTGACACAAAAATGAAAAACATAGCGGTCGGTTCATACATGGATGGATCCAGGGTTGGTGGATCGTAGTCGAAGTGAGGAGGTGAAATTTTGACAGAAATCGTTTTATTTTACTTTCAGACACTATTCATAGCCTTTGTTTGAGTTCTTTAAAGCCTTCAAGATATCAGCGTTGCTTCATTAAACTAATTATGTTCAATACAAGTTGTCTCAAGTTTGCATCAACTGTTCTTCTAGTTTAAAAATACAAAGAGGAATTAAAGTAGTGCTAAAAGCCCATGAAATTAATCGCATTGCAGAATGATGACCCGATTTGCACTCAAATACATCATAGCAGTTAAGCACCTGAGAAAATACATGCTTAAAATGTCAACATAAAGTTGGTGAGTTAATAGGTTTAAGTAATAATAATTTTTGTGGACGCAGATCTTTAATGGTATGGCACAGTACAAATTATAATGCCAAATCAAATTGAATTTGATTGATTAAGACTCATGACGCCGAAACAAAGACATTGTATAAACATAAATATATGCCCGTTGAGAGGATCCAACCCGAGACCCTCTAGACTTCAATATGGTATACGCCTGTTGGCCTTGTATGGGACCAATCCTGGATGGAGATGTCAATCCCAATAGATCTATTTATAACATACGCGCTTACACAAGGTAATTAACGGTTCATGATGATGGGCGTTGTGATGTATGCTTGTGAGGTACTTAGGCGCATCAATAATCATTGTAAAAATTGTAAAGTATTGTACTTGTGTCCTATTATAAAAACAAGCAATGTATCTCATCCCTATATTTGTAAAGTAATTGTAAAACAAGTGAAAGCGGGGCTATAAACTCACCTCAAGTGAAAAGTATTGATTTTAGGAAATCAACAAAGGAAATCATCACAATATGTCCGGCACATAACCTATTTAATTATAGGCAAATTAGACTTCTAAACGTCCCAAAAACCTACTGTAACAACCACAACTCCGTCATAAATCTAAAAACAATTAAACCGTAACTTATTATTAATCACTCGATCATTATCATTGTCATTGAAAAAAATAAATGTTTTCTTTTTTTACATATGCAATAAGACGCCCCTAATATGCACCAGAGTTTACAATGATTATTAGTTTATATATCGAAGACACACGTATTAGTATACATACATTAGCTTGTTGAATCAAGTTGTTAGTCAAATACGAGTATATTATTAGTATATAATAATTGTTAGTTTATTATATCTAGTTCGCAATACCAGTATACAGAGTTACATTAATGATTATTAGTTTATTTTGTATCTAATTCGCATATATTGATTTTATGTAAATAGATGACACAATTTTTAAAGAAACTTTAATGTTGAATATTGATGAATCAGATTCGTGTTATGATAATGAACCCTCGATTTGAAATCACTTAAAAATGCACGTTATATCCTTTTTTTTGTTGTCATAGAAAGTTACTAGCGTGAAATCTTATATTTTGTTTTTGGTCTAACAAAAAAGGGAAGTACCTGATAGGTACCGATTTCCCGGTACCGGTTCTGAAACTCGAATCCCGTTCGGTACGGTACCGGTACACCCGTTTCATGCTCGGGAAAAATCGGTACCAACTATTCGGTACGGGTTCGGTATGAATCTGGTACCGTACTCATCCTTATATGTTACTATCCAAACACCATAAATATCAAACATCAAAATGTTTTATGTTTATATAAAAAAACACTTTAAAATCTCACTAAAAACCATCAAAAGTGAGAATGGCACATAACTCATCAATCATTCTCTAACTGAGTTTTTCAAAATACATGGCATTGCTCACCAAACATCTTATCCAAACACCCCCACAATAAAATGCTAGAGCTGAAAGAAAACATAAACATTTACTTGAAGTAACAAGAGCAATTAGATTTCAAGTCAACGTTCTTACTTTTGGGGCTTGTAGAATCGTAAAGGTTGGGTGAATACATTTCTTTTATAAACTTAAGACGTTTGTATCAAACAACCAATCAAGTTTATACTACAACAACTATACTAAATAACATCAAACAATGCATATCACCACAACACAATATACAACACAAACATAGATGCAATGCAAACATAAATATAAAGCGATAAAGTCAAATATAAATGTAAAGCGATAAGTAAAAGAAAGTGCAAACCAGACATGATGATTTATAGTGGTTTGATTACGAAGCTTCTCTTCGCCCTACTCCACTCCCCGAGTACCCAACTCAAGAGTTACTTCACTAGATTAACAAGCTCCTTTAAGGCGGAGAAAACCATACAACGTCGCTTATACTTTATCTGGTACTAAGCTAAATATCGAGTCCTACATCGAGGTAGAACCAACCTAACGTCGCTTACACTTTATCCGGTACTAAGCTAAATACCAAGTCCTACTTCAAAGTATAACCAACCTAACGTCGCTTACACTTTATCTGGTACTAAGCTAAATACCAAGTCCTTCTTCGGGTATAACCAAACCTGTTATGTTTTATGGCCCAGC
>BQNB010143495.1:0-13310 GCA_026074375.1 Tanacetum coccineum | reverse complement strand
GTTTGAAAAAAGGGGATCTAGGATAACAAAAAAAGGGGATCTAGGATTACAAAAAAAGGATGATCGCCATGGACTTCTTTCGAGGTTGTCACATCTGAATGGTTTAATTTGGGTATAATATGAAATTTAAGCTTACACAACCGAAAGGAAAACGAAAACGATGCAAACAGCTATTTGTTATATAATAAAGTTTGATTTCAATAAATCAATATTTAATGACGATGAGGACGATGTCGATATGTTTAACAATGATGCATATGAGTTTGTTTGCATCCTCATTCGACGATGCAAATTACTAATTTTTTTGAGTCCTTGAAAGATGACGTAGACAAGTATTTTAGACACTTTAAAGACAATACTGATTTTATATACTTAAAGATGATTCAGAAATTTATTTTCCATATATGATGAGTGAGTATTGATATATATTTATATTGATGTTTGTTATGATGGACTAATTAATAATGCAATACTAAGAATTTTTTATTCATCGTGAGAAGTTAAATGATGATAAATCACTACAAAATGTGTGACATTTGGTCACTATAGGAAGTGTGAGCAGAAAATATGAAAAGAGTAATTAAAAGTTATTTTGTCAACTCCCACTAAAAAAATAAGAGTAAGTAATAACGGTATCACTAAAAGTCTATTCTTACACAATATTTAGTAAGCAAAAAGGGTCATATTTTTAGTGTCTTTCCTCTTTAGTAAGAATAAGGTGTCAATCTCTTTTACACCAAAGTCTATTTAAATTCTTTTAGCCACTTTCTTTTACAACTAAGAGTAAGCAAAGGTAAGCAAAAGAAATCTATTAGCCACTTTTTTTTTACAACCAAGAGTAAACAAAAGTAAGCAAAGGAAATAATAATATACCAAAATCATTTTTAAAACATAAATATTTTCCAGATTCTACTTTCTGGTTTTCTAGATTCTATATTATACCAAGATCATATTCAAAACAAAAATATTTTTCAGAATTTGATTTTCCATAATCTAAACGAAGTAATCTCATTCGGCATATAAATCGTTTACATTATATAAAAAATACGATAACACTTCTTAAATCATAATCGGATATAAAATAGAAATACTAAAATATCAACACATAGAAAAATATCATATGTTTGAACAAACAAATCTGGGGTTGATTACGATTAGCTTCTAACTTGCAGGTGACATAACTCATCCGACGACGATCCTCATCTTCCCTATTACATCAGAAAGTATTGATAGTTATAATTTTACAATGATCATACTTTGTCATACAAGTTATAGCTAGACGAAGATTCGTTATTTAAACTCGACCTGATGTAACAACGACCAGAATTCTATTATGTCTGCGATATGCACAGCAAACTAAAGTACTCAACAACTTGCTAAGATCACAAACAGTGGGAACATTTGAAACAGATGAGATAAAATGCAAACTTCAAATGTAATTTGTCCATCGGCTAATTACATATTTTGACTTGCATACAAGATTATTGTTTTTTAATCTTAACATCAGGCAACCATTGTTTACGGTTTTATCGTTGCATTAATACTATTAATAGAATCGCATAATTTAGTTTTTAGTATTTTAGATAATATTCCTTATAGAAAATTAACTACCCATGTTTAAACTTTTTAAACAATTAATTTTCTAAAGGCTAGGATCCTACTTGACATAACACCATCACATCAGTTGATCTGCTAGCAATGGTGTGTTCAAAAGGTAATTGACGATCAATAATTGCCGCCGGTGCAATTCCTAGAACCTTATGGGACTTATTTTATTACAATAGTATACTAGTAAGCATGTTTCATCCCATCTATGCCTCAAGTTTAAGGTCTCACCACTAAACCGATTAAGTCTTCCAATCAAAAACTGTGATTATGTAACACTAACATCTCATAAAAAAGTGTATAATCACCTTGGGATTGCAATCTACATACGTCTCACACATAGTAAAAAACATCTGCAAGTGTTCTTACAAATTGGATGGCAATAACTTACTCAATTAAGTTATTTATTATGATATTGTTAGGAACACAAAAGTGTCGGTCACTTTCATTGATATCATTAGATAGCTCGTTTAGTTATTTTTAGAAACTTACTAGGCTAGTTAGCCCAAGGCCCATGGAAAGCCCATGCAAGCCAAGGCCTTAACCGGCCATACAAGGTATAAATACCCCTTTCCATGCTATGCAAAGGGGGTTGGTTGTTCATTTTTCACACATTCTAATGCATTTCATTTCTATGTTCACTTTCTCTCTCTAAAGTGTTCATCCAACCACTCTCTAGAATCTCCTCTCTTTCCCTCTACATGTATGTTATTAATTAGTCTTCAATTGGTATCAAGAGCCATGGAGTGGTGTGTTTAGTTTTGTGTTTGTTTTGGTTTGTTTTGTTTACTCGTTCGTACATTTTTCTTTCTTGTTCTTTCATTGTTTTTGAAGCTAAAGTGTATACTAAAGGATCATTTACCTTGGTAAATCTGATCTAATATCTTTATGATATAGGTGTACAAGCTTAGAATCAAGAAAAACATCATTTTTTTCATCTTTGTGTTTGAAAACTTTATAAAGAACAAAATCTTGATTTTAAATTTTTCGGCTTAAAAATCTTAAAGTTTTCATTTTTCTTGTTCCTATAGGTTTAGTAACACTAGTTGTATAAGAATTTTTGCAAAACAACCATCTAAAAAGTGTCTTTTTGTGTTTTTAAAAGTTTGAGTTTCGTCACTATTTTAACCGAACTACTAGGTTTGTTTTTAACCGAACAACTAAAGTCTTGTATCAACCGAACTACTAAGTTCTAGTTAGAACCGAACAACTGGGCCTCTAGTGTTAACCGAACAACTGGACATCTATTGTTAACCGAACAACTAGGCTTCTAGTGTTAACCGAACAACTGAGCTTCTAGTGTTAACCGAACAACTGTGCTCCTAATTAGAACCGAACAACTGAATTGTAGTGTTAACCGAACAACTGAATTGTAGTGTCAACCGAACTACTAATATTTAGTGTCATCCAAACTATTATTTTTCAGTTGGAACCGATCTACCTAATTTCAGTTGAAGCCGAACTACTCAATCTTCAAAATTATACGGTTTATTTCTTTGACTTGTAAAATCCCGTGAAACATTAACTTGTTTTTCCTGGTTTTGTCAAGAATTGTAAAATCCCGTGTATTGTTGTGTGTGTACTGAAAAATTAGTTGTTTATAGAAAATCGATTCAATGTGTAAAATAAGACTAATCTTTATAACTATAATCTAATTATTCTAAATATTTATCAAAATTAAAATTTATCACTAAATTAATATTATATTTTTCATAATAATATTATAAATTTCATAACAAATTAATAATCTTTTAGATTATAGGAGAGGCATTCCAATCGCTCGCACTAATTATCTCCCCTACATTATAATTATTTTTTTATTTTTATTTATATAATATATAAATTTTTATTTTGTTCTAATTATATATTTTAAATATTTTTATCTTTTTTCTTATATTACCCCCCCCTCCCCCCCCCCCCCCCCCCCCCCCCCCCCCCTCAATCAAATCACATTAATATAGTAGGAATACTACCCACAACGGCACATCTCGTAAGAGATATCCCTAATTAATATTTAACCTCCCCCCCCTACTTACCCAACCCCAGATAGATATCTGTAATATAACCATTTTAATTATATTATTCTTAATGATCTATAATTAGCATTTATTTTTACTTAAGCAGAATGCTGTATGTGTGTCTTTTTACCTCACTCCTAACACAAACCAATCCTCTCCACCCAACAAACCTCTTGTACACGCGCTCTCTCACACCCCACTCACCCTCTCACCTTTCCACCCCCCCCCCCCACTATATCATCATATAGAGATATATCACGCTCTAAATCCGTTTGAAGATCAAAGTGAGAGAGTATATTTAATAATATGTTTTAGACCTAGATGTCCACCACCCTAACCTCACCATGTTATCTATGGATTATTTTATCATTATGTTATGTATGTGATCCTATAGTGTATATATATAACCCCCCCATCAAATATAAACACTCTCCCACCCCACCAATCATAGATTTCATCTTCTCTCAGTGAACACCATCCGCCTCCTCGGCCCACCTGTCCCTCTCCCAGAACTCTCAGAGAGAAATCTCACCCCCTCAAATACTATCACTCATTATGTATGTTTGATAGAGAGAAGATCGTCATATCTCGCACGCACTCTCACTCTGAGCATTAGTTGTGTACATACGCTAGTATCTCATGTTTAAATTTTAGTTAAAAAATAGTTAAATTCTTTTTTTAATTAATCTTTATAGTTTAGAATTGTGTTTTCTGTATATGGGTGTGTTTCCCTGCAGACTCTATGATAGTTTTAAAGAGTATATATCTCTCATATTCAAGATTCTGACCCCTGCCAACCCCCCCACCTCACTCTCTCGAGCGCACGCTAATTAATTATTATCTTTCTATACTACTCTTCTTAATATGTTTTTTATTGTGTGTTGATTATATATTATGTGTTGTTATTTTTCATAATCTCCCCCCCATTTACACACGCGCTAAATGTCCTCCAGCCTCCCTCCTTGTAGTTTTATTATGAGAATTCACTTTGTTATGTTTGGATGATTTCCATATAGATGTTACATAAGTATAGAATGAGTGTTGATTTTTTCTGTAAATTTAGAGTGATTTTTTTTAAGTATTAAAGTCCATTTTGTGTATTTATTTAATATACATCGATAAAGAGATAGATATTGTTACCGCCCCCCCACCTCATGGTAGGTTATATCAGTAATGTCGCTCACCCGATTCGTGTGTGTGTGTGTGTATAGTGTATAACCATCAATCACCAACAATATCAATTTCATACAATTCCCCCAAAAACTAGTAACAGACTAGCGCCCCCTCCTCACCACCACGCCCGCGCGCACCCCCCCCCACCAAACAATGTGAGTGATGAGACTCCCACCCTCAACTCCTATTTTCTCTACAATATTTCGCCATACACTCCACTCTTGACATTTCACAATCTCGCTCTCATCTCACTCTCCGCCCTCGCTACTCACACTCGACTCCACGTGTGTGTGTGTGACTTTTTAGTGTGTGTGTGTGACGCACATGATATGTGTGTTAAGATATAGTGTGTGTGTGTGTTCTCTAGATCGTATCTATTGTTGTGGTGTGTACACACCACCCATCCACCTCAGTGTGTGTTGTGTGATGTATTAATTAAAATTGGCCGCATAGTGGTACTGTTTTGTCGATAAGTGTTATTGTTTATACGAAGTTTTTATTATATTTTAATTACAGAGTGAGGTTTGTATGCCAGTGTTACATGTTATTATTATATATCTTGGCATTCTGCTCTTAATGATTCATAGTAGATGAGGTTTAATGTTTTTATTGTGTGATTATTTTCGATGATCTATGTGTCAATTACTGAAGTATTGTTAGATTGCATAGAGTTTTTTAGATAGATTAATAAACATTTTAAGGTTGTCTCTAATTCATTTAGTGTTACTCTCTCTCGCTTTCTCTTAGCATCTGTGAGTAAAATGTGTCACTTGCAGCTGGCCCCAGCACCCACCCACTCTCTCCGTCGACTCTCTCATACCTCCTCAGTATAATTTACTCTCTCGCCCACACCCTTTAGCTATGGATAACTATATTGTTATAGCGTCAGTTCAATAGATAGTGCTATTGTGTTACCTCCCCATGTGCTCTCATGTGTGTTGTCAGATATAGGACTCTCAGAGATAGAGAGTATATCATGACGTTCGAGAGAGAGATATAGAGATAACCCCCCCTCGTTATACCCCCCCCCCCCCACCCCCCACCCCCCCCCCACCCGCCCCCACTCGTACTCATATATACCGTCCAGAATCGCACTCTCTCGGCTCAGAGATATATATACGCTTATGAGTTGTGCTCTCACACACATGTGTGTGTGTCTCTCTCACACTCCACACCACTACTCAGCGTTGTTACTTAATTTGGTCGCGCTCTCGCCCACTCTGGAGTCTTATAGTTTGCACTCATCTCTCTCCCATGAATCAGTGAGACTCCTCTACACTCCTCCATACTCTCACTCACCTCACTCTTACGGCACCCAAATTACAGGAACACCTAGATTTTTAACTTCTCACTCTCCCTAGATCTCGCACTCTCCCACCACTCACACCCCACCTCTGGTCTCGTTATTAGATATATATAGAGCACGCTCCTCACTATCGACTCTTCCAATAAGCTATTAACCAATCCGCCCAACATATTTTTGTAGTCAATGCCCTCCTTACATTTGTAGACTCCTCACTATCCCCCCTCAGTCCCACCACCTATTCTAGATGACGTAAGTTCCTTTAGGATGTCTACCACACCAAGACACATCACCCACATCCACAACACACAATGGTCATTTTATTTAATTTATTTTATGTATGTATGTTTTATAATTTATCTTTTATAAGATGTAGTTAATCAGAGAATTGAATCTAGGTAACTACAATGTGTTGTTTGTTCCGATCTGAGTCATGACGCCTCTCTTTTAGAAGTTTACTTGTGAGAGGCTCATGAGAGCTTGAATATATGAAATTTAGTTTTTCTACATAAATAAGAGCTCCTACACCCACACTGTGCATTTCACAGTTGTGTTGCTCCTGAGAGATACCTTATCTAACCTCCCTAATGTGTACCGCATGATATTGCCATGACTACCGCACCCCATTCGCTCCTTCCACCCTACAACATGTCCGACTGTAATCTCATACCTGATCTATCTCCCTAAACACCTTCAAAGTGAAAACACAATAACATACAAGAAAGTCCTCCCACATATGATTTTCACCCACGTCCTGTTCATGTCTTTTCTCTCTATCCATTCACTCACACAATTCCGCCACTGTGTGTGAAGAGTGAATTATACAGCAATCTTCTGTTTGCTGTACCGCTCTCAGTTGTGCGTAGTCCAAATCTCCCTTCTTTCTCATTTATATTATCAACAACTCACTTTTCCATTCAATATAATTTCCATGAAATATTAATAACTCCTTTAATTAGTGACTGCTACCAGCGTCCTAAATGTAGAGAGAATATTTATTATTTAAATTTCTTTTATAATTGCAATTTTACATTTTTTGTCGTAATTCTCTACCAGATAACAACACTCTGCCATTACTATACATACATAGTCTATCGAAAGAACCTTTCTCACCTCATGTTCCTCACACCCAACTGCCGTAGATACACACTCTAGACTAAATCACTGAACATTTTTAACAATAATCAGTATCTGAAAGATGTTGATGGTATTTTTGATTTCATATGTCCCACCTTTCCCTCAATTCCACTACCCTCTTTTTGTTTCTACCACGGCTGTGTGCCCTTCCGCTTGTGTGTGTGTGTGTGTGTGTTTCTCCTCTCGTAAAGTGATATAGATCGAGTTATTAGACTCATCTTTGTTTCATAACATTTAATGAGTCAAAATTAGTGTTCCCGTCATCATCTCCTTCCCAGTATTTATACATTTAACACAGGAGTTACACATATCTATATAATATTCCAGGAGCAAGTGGAAGAAATTCGGGGAAACAAAGGACTGTTATTTGTTACAACTGCAAAGGGGAAGGACACATGTTCAAACAGTGCACTAAACCTAAAAGGAAACAGGATGATTCATGGTTTAAGGATAAAGTGTTGCTAGTACAAGCTCAAGCAAATGGTCAAATTCTACATAAGGATGAACTAGCATATTTGGCAGATCCATGAATTGCAGAAGGTGAAGCCACACAGACTGTCATTACTCACAATGCTGCTTATCAAATCGATGATTTGGATGCATATGACTCTAATTGTGATGAACTCAACACTGCCAAAGTTGCTCTCATGACGAATTTATCTAATTTTAGTTCAGATGCTCTCGCTGAGGTACACAATCCTGATAATGTGGATAACAATAGGATTAATCAAAGTGTGCAGGTGGTGCCATCTTTTGAACAGTAGAATGTTGTGAACCAATCAGAGACTAAAATAACCAATGATAACAATATCATTCCTTATTCTCAGTATGTGACAGAATCACAACAGGCAGCTGTTCAGAATTCTAACTCATCTACACAATAAGATGCACTAATATTATCTGTGATTGAACAACTAAGTAGTTAATTATACCAAGATAAATATGGAAAATAAAAGTGTCAATGATACTTTAACTAATGAGCTTAAAAGATATAAAGAACAAGTTAAAGTTTTGAAAGAAGGACAAAATGTTGATTTAAAGAGTAAAGTTAATGTTTACAAGTTAAAGTTTTGAAAGAAGGACAAAATGTTGATTTAAAAAGTAAAGATAACATTTAAGATTCATGCAAATAGTCTGTCGAGATTGATCGTCTTAAACAAACTCTTTCTGAACAATTAAAAAAAGGAATCTTTAATGCAAACAGTTACTCTTCTCAAAAATGATTTCAAGAAAGAAGAATCTAGAAACATTGATAGAGAAATTGCTTTAGAAAATAAGATCAAACATGCTGGATAATAATGTTTATAAAAAGTGATCAATCAGCACAAAACTGTTTCTATGTTAACAAAATCACATTTTTTTCTAAGACCATACCACGGAACAAGCTCTAGGTTTTCAAAAATACCTTTCCTATATGAAGAAAGCTCAGTAGTTGGAAAACCAAAGTTTATGATGGTAATTGTCATTAAGAATACTTATGCTATTGAGATTCCTGATTCTGAAGAGACCCTTATGCTTGCTGAAGAGAGTCGTTTAAAAATGCTTTTGAAACAACAAGATCCAATGGTTTTAGAAAAGAAAGTTAATACCACACAGTGGATTATGCTGTTCTTCAACCATCTTTCTCAAAAGATTTTGACAAAAAAATTGTTCCACAAATGTATTAATCTGTTGAAAAGCATTTGGTATCAGTATTCAGAATTCTATGAATTCTTCAGATCCTAGTCCTTCTTGTAGACCCACCAAAGTTGAGGTTCCAAAAGAACTTCCTAAAGTCAGCATGGTTAATACGAGTTTGAAGAAACTTAAACACCATCTTGCTGGCTTTGACGTGGTTGTCAAAGAAAGAACCACGACCACAGCCATCACTGAGGGCTCGTGGGGGTTTGAACATACAAAAGCTTGTTTTAGGGATGAAATTATTCCATTTGTAAAAGCACTGAAGGACATATTCAATACATTCGATCAATATTTAATTGATGAACTTACTAAAGTCCAAAACGTCTTTCATCAAATGGAACAGGCTGTGGAACAACATCGTTTAGAGTCTAAAACATTTGAAGTTAAAATGAATAAAGTTTTAAATGAAAACGAACGACTCTTGGAACAAGTCATTAGCAAAGATATAGTGAACATAATTGTGAATTCTTTTGTGGATAATACTTATACCACTCTTGAAAAACATCGCATCTCTTTAGAAGTTGATACTCAACTTAATTAGGAAATTTTTCAAAGAGACAATTCTGTTTCAAATCAAAGTGCTCTAAGTTTTGATCAATATTTTGAATTAAATGAATTGAAAGCTCATTCGCAAGAGAAAGACACTATCATAAAAAAGTTGAAAGAGAGAATTAAATCTCTAAGTGGAAATATAAATGAGGATAAGATCAAAAAGGACATAGAAGAGATTGAAATGATAAATATTGAATTGGATCATAAGGTGTCAAAACTTATTGCTGAGAATGAACATTTGAAACAGACCTATAAACAACTTTATGACTCGATCAAACTAACACGTATTCAATCAAAGGAACAATGTGATGCTTTAATTAATCAAGTCAATCAAAAGTCTGTGGAAATCTTAGATTTAAATGTAAGTCTTTAGGAAAAAGGTTTGGTCATTACAGGTCTCAAGGATGAATTAAAGAAACTTAAAGGAAAAGATTTAGCTGATAATGTTGTCACCAAAAACACCATTGCTCCAGAAATGCTTAAGATTAATGTGGAACCAATAGACCCTAGATTTTTGAACAATAGGACAGCTCACTCTAATTACCTTAGGCACACTCAGGAACAAGCTGCGATTCTTAAGGAAATAGTGGAACAAGGAAAATCACAAAATCCTCTAAATAATTCCTTAGACTCTGCTTGTAAGTATACCAAATAAATTCAGGAGTTTCTTATAATAATCAGACAAACCTGCCCTAGCATCAACAATTTAAGTGATAAATTAGTGGCTGTGACCCCAAAGAACAAGGACAAAAGAGTTAGATTCACTAAGCTCGTCACATCCTCAGGAAACACAAACACAAAAACAATTTCTTCATCAAACCTAGTTTCTAACAAACCTATGTTGTCTTCTATAGGAGTAAAACCATCTACTAGTGCTAGCGGATCACAGCCTTTAGGAAATACAAAGAAAGATAAGATTCAACAAACACCAAGTAGTACTTAGAAGAATAAAGTAAAAGCCTACCCTAGGACAGTTAAATCTAGTTTGAAAAATAAGAATTGTTTTGTTGAACCTAAAGGAAATGCAAATGTGCAGCATTCAAAGCTTAATGAGAATTATGAACTTCTATGTGTTAAGTGAAATGGTTGCATGCTTTTTGATAATAATGATTTGTGTGTTCTTGATTTTATCAATGATGTGAATGCTCGTGGTAAATCTAAATCTGTTAAGAAAAGTTCAAAGAGAAAAGTTTAGAAACCAACAGGAAAAGTGTTTACAAATATTAGATACATTTAGAGACCTACTGGTCGGACCTTCAGGAAACCAACTGCTCTAGAAACTGATACACCTAAGCCTGTTGTAACACTGGTTTACTCAAGAAAACCTAGGAAATATAAAACTAATGTCCCTAATAGCAAACCTAAGATTATTAAATCTATACCTGCTAACAACAAGGAACCCAATAAATCTTAGGGATCCATAGTTTTCGATGTTCCATCTTCCTCTCTTGATGAATATAGGTCATCCAAATTGTTCTCTGGTATTTGGACTCTGGCTACTCCAAGCATATGACCGGAGATCACTCTCAACTCACCAATTTCGTCAATAAATTTTGGGGTACTGTAAAATTCAAAAATGATCATGTGGCAAAGATATTGGGATATGGTGATTATCAGATTGGGAATGTTATGATCTCAAGGGTTTACTATATGGAAGGACTTGGACACAACTTATTCTCCGTTGGGCAATTTTGTGATTCGAAACTTAAAGTTGCTTTTTGTCAACACACCTACTTCATTCGTAATCTAGAAGGTGTTGATCTATTGACTGGATCTCAAGGCAATAATCTGTATACTCTGTCTCTTGTAGATATGATAGCATCCTCTCATATATGTCTCTTGTCAAAGGCCTCAAAGACTAAGTCCTGGCTATGGCACCGACGTCTATCTTATCTAAACTTTGGTGCAATCAACTATTTAGCTAGACACAGTCTTGTTCGAGGTCTCCCTAAGCTAAAATTTAAAAAGGACCATTTGTGTTCTGCGTGTGCAATGGGCAAAAGCAAGAAGAAACCCCACAAACCTAAATCTGAAGACACCAACCAAGAAAAACTCTATCTTTTGCACATGGATCTTTGTGGACCAATGTGTGTCACAAGTATTAATGGAAAGAAGTACATCCTTGTCATTGTCGATGATTACTCTCAATTTACATGGGTAAAGTGCTTAAGGTCAAAAATTGAAGCTCCAGATTTCATAATCAAGTTTCTCAAGATGATCTAAGTGTGGCTTAAAGTACCTGTCCGACGAATCAGAACAGATAATGGAACCGAATTTTTTAATCAAACTTTGTGTGAATATTATGAGAAGGTCGGCATATCTCATGAAACATCTGTTGCTCGCTCCCCACAGCAAAATGGTGTCATTGAAAGACGTAATCGTACGCTAATTGAAGCTGCCTGCATAATGTTAATTTATGCAAAAGCTCCGTTATTCTTGTGGGTAGAAGAAGTTGCTACCTCATGTTACACCCAAAATCATTCCATCAAACGTCTTCATCATGGCAACATACCATATGAGCTTTTACATGACAAACTTCCTGACTTATCTTTTCTCTATGTATTTGGTGCACTTTGTTATCCGACAAACGATAGCGAGAAATTGGGCAAGTTACAACCGAAACCTGATATTGGTATTTTCATTGGCTATGCACCCACAAAGAAAGCATTTTGAATTTACAACCAATGTACTAGACGAATCATCAAAATAATTCATGTAAATTTTGATGAGCTGGCAGCGATAGCTTCTGAACACAGCAGTTCAGGACCCGCACTTCATGAAATGACTCCGGCAACAATCAGTTCAGGACTCGTGCCAAACCCTCCTCCTTCAACACTGTTTGTACCACCTTCAAGAATTGATTGGGATATTTTGTTTCAACCACTGTTTGATGAATTACTCAACCCTACATCAAGTGTTGATCACCCAGCCCCTGAAGTCATTGCTCCAATTGCAGAAGTAGTTGCTCTAGAACCCGGTACATCAACCGGTTCACCTTCCTCAACACCTTCCTCAACAACTGTTGACCAAGATGAACCATCACCCAGTAACTCACAAACAACACCCGAAACTCAATCTCCTGTCATTTCTAATGATGTTGACGCAGAGAATCATGACTTAGATGTTGCACACATGAATAACAATCCATTCTTTGGCATTCCAATTCCAGAAAATGACTCTAAAGCATCCTCTTCTACGGACGTTATTCCCACTATTGTGCAAACTGCTGCTCCTAAATCAGAACACGATACCAAATAGACTAAGGGTCATCCTTTAGACAACATCATCGATGAAATTGAAAGACCTATTTCCACAAGACTCTAACTTCATGAACAAGCCTTATTTTGTTACTACGATGCCTTTCTCACAATAGTTGAACCAAGAAACTATAAAGACGCATTAACTCAAACATGTTGGATTGAAGCAATGCAAGAGGAGCTTAATGAATTTGAACGTCTTGAAGTCTGGGAACTCATTCCTCATCCAGATAAAGTGATGGTTATTACTTTAAAATGGATCTACAAGGTGAAACTTGATGAATTAGGATGAATTCTAAAGAACAAGGCTCATTTGGTTACTCGTGGTTATCGTCAAGAAGAGGGAATTTATTTTGAGGAATCTTTTGCTCTAGTGGCTAAACTTGATGCTATTTGAATTTTTCTCGCATATGTTGCTCACATGAATATGATCGTCTACCAAATGGATGTTAAGACGACATTTTTGAATGGCATTCTGCACGAAAAAGATTATGTTAGCCAACCGGATGGGTTTGTGGATCAAGACAATCTGAATCATGTGTACAAGCTTAAGAAGGCTCTCTATGGGTTGAAACAAGCTCCTCG
>BQNB010143494.1:0-16985 GCA_026074375.1 Tanacetum coccineum | reverse complement strand
AATGCTAGGTAACATTTACTTCAACATTTTGGTCGATTGATTATAAGGTATGTTTGGCAAAAATATTTATAGTAGTGAGTAGTAGCAGTGAGCAGTAGTTGTACGGACCGTAGACCGGACCGAAATGGTACGGTCCGGTCCGAAATGGTACGGTCCGGTCCGGTTCGGTCCTCGGTCCGGTCCGGTCCTATAAGGCTTAATCTCGGGTTTTTGGTCGGACCGGATCGGACCGGACCGGACCGAAGACTGAATTGGTCCAAAACCCCAGACCGTGGACCGGACCGCGGTCCGATCGGTCCGGTCCGGTCGGTCCGGTTTGGTCCGGTTTTCCGGTCCGGTCTGGTCCATCGGTCTATTTGCTCTGCCCTATTACTTAGCCCTTGCCGATTTAGGTGCTAGTATCAATCTCATGCCTTTATCCATTTGGAAAAAGCTTCAACTCTCGGGCCTAACTGAACAAAAATGGTATTAGAATTAGCCGACCGTACAATTTCCAAACCAACCGGTGTAGCTGAAAATGTTTTTGTCAAAGTAGGAAAGTTTTACTTTCCCGCCGATTTCGTTGTTCTCGATTTTATAGCCGATCCTCGAGTACCATTAATACTCGGGCGACCCTTTCTTAGGACGGCTCATGCTTTAATCGATGTTTATGAAGGAGAGATTACTCTTAGGAATGATGATCAATCATTAACCCTTAAATGTGGTGATGCACCTTCCATTTCATACAACAATCTCGAATCATTGAAGAAAGTCGATCTCATTGATGTCACTTGTGAAGAGTACTCACAAGAAGTACTTGGATTTTCCAATTCCGTTGCTTATAACAATCCTTCTCCGTACTTCGATCCAATTGTTTCTAATTCATCTCCAACACTTACTCCTTTTGATGAAAGTGATTTTCTACTCTTTGAGGAAGCCGATGCTTTTATAGCAATCGATGATGAACCAGTTTCACCAGTTTTCAATGCTACATACTACGATCCCGAGGGTGACATTCTCATTCTTGATGCACTTCTCAACAGTGATCCATTACCTAACCCAAACCAAGGAGATTACTCACCCGGAATTCAAAAAGATCTTAAAGTTGTTGAACCAAAAGAGTCTTCACTTGAACCAAAAGATGAAATTCCCGAAGTCGAGCTTAAAGAGTTACCTCCGCATCTCGAGTATGCATTTTTAGAGAAAAATAACAAGTTTCCAGTCATAATTTCAAGAGATTTGAGCCAGGAAGAAAACACCTCACTCATTAATGTTCTCAAAAATCGAAAACGAGCAATTGCTTGGAAACTTTCTGATATCCGAGGCATAGATCCAGAGTTTTGCTCACACAAAATCCTTTTAGAAGATGATTACCAACCTTCAGTGCAACATCAAAGGAGGGTTAACCCTAAAATCCACGACGTCATCAAGAAAGAAGTAGAAAAACTTCTTGGATGTCGGGATTGATTAATCCGATATTTGATGTCTATGGGTTAGTCCGGTCACATTGTGTTCCAAAAAAGGTGGTGTATGGCCGTTTTCAAGAATGAAAGAAAATGAAATTGGTGCCTAAAAGATAAGTCACGGGATGGAAGAGTTTGCATCGACTATCGAAGTTGAACGAAAGCAAACTTGTAAAGACCATTTTCCCTTACTATTCATGGACCAAATGTTAGAGGCTATTAGCGGTAACGATTCTATTGTTCTTAGATGGTTATTTCAGGGTATTTTCAATCCCTATTGACCCTAAAGATCAAGAGAACACCTACATAAACGTGCCCATAAACAAGATATCACGAACTTTCGCGTACCGTCGTATGCCATTTGGATTGTGCAATGCTCCCGGAATTTTCCAACGTTGTATGATGGCCATTTTTCACAACATGATAGAAAAAACGATGGAAGTCTTTATGGATGATTTTTCAGTTTTTGGAGATTCTTTACCTCATGTCTTGCCACGCTAATTTAGATAAAATGCTTAAAAGGTGTGAAGACACCAAATTAGCACTAAATTGGGAAAAGAGCCATTTCATGGTTAAAGAAGGCATTGTTTTAGGACATAAGATCTCTAGAAAAGGAATTGAAGTCGATAAGGCCAAAGTTGATGTAATTTCAAAGCTTCCTCACCCAACGACCGTTAAAGGAATCAGAAGTTTTCTCGGGCATGCTGGATTCTATCGAAGATTTATCAAAGACTTTTCCAAAATCTCTCGACCCATGACCCATCTCTTAGAGAAGAACACTCCTTTCATTTTTTCGGAAGATTGCATTCTAGCCTTTCAAACATTGAAAAAGAAGTTAACCGAAGCTCCAATTCTCATTGCTCCAAATTGGGACCAACCTTTTGAAATCATGTGTGATGCAAGTGATTATGCAATAGGTGCGGTCCTAGGACAAAGGATTGAGAAGCATTTTCGACCAATTCATTACGCAAGTAAAACCATGACAGAAGCAGAAACAAACTACACAACAACGGAAAAAGAGATGCTTGCAGTTGTTTACGCGTTTGAGAAGTTTCGATCATATCTAATCATGAACAAGAGTGTTGTTTACACGGACCACTCCGCATTGAAATACCTTTTCAACAAGAAAGATGCCAAAGCAAGATTGCTTAGATGGATCTTACTTCTTCAAGAATTCGATTTTTCAGTAATTGATACCAAGGGAGCTGAAAACTATGCAGCCGATCACCTCTCTCGTCTTGAAAACCCTTACGAAAATGTTTTTGATCCAAAAGAGATTACCGAGACTTTTCCTCTTGAAACTTTAAATGCTGTGAATTCTTATCAAAGTACCCCGTGGTTCGCCGACTTCGCAAACTACCACGCGGGGAATTTTCTAGTCAAAGGAATGACGAGTCAACAAAAGAAAAAGTTTTTCAAAGACGTGAAGCATTATTTTTGGGATGATCCCTATCTCTTTCGTACATGTGCGGACCAAATCATCCGTAGATGTGTATTTGGCCAAGAAGCTCTTGAAATCCTCAAGGCTTGCCATGAAGGACCCACCGGGGGCCATCACAGTGCCAACATCACAGCTCGGAAAGTATTTGACGCCGGATTCTTTTGGCCTACAATTTATAAGGATGCTTACGAATTGATCAAATCTTGTGATGCATGTCAAAGACAAGGCAAAATCTCTCAACGTGATGAGATGCCTCAAAATGCAATCCAAGTTTGTGAAATTTTCGATGTATGGGGTATCGATTTTATGGGACCTTTTCCGTCGTCTAGAGGAAACAAATATATTCTGGTAGCCGTCGATTATCTTTCCAAATGGGTTGAAGCGAAAGCGCTCCCCACCAACGATGCTAGAGTAGTTGTTAAGTTCTTAAAATCCCTTTTCTCCCGATTCGGTGCTCCTAGAGCAATCATAAGCGATCGAGGGACCCATTTTTGTAACGATAAGTTTGCAAGAGTCATGTCAAAATATGGTGTCACCCATCGTCTTTCGACTCCTTACCACCCTCAAATGAGTGGTCAAGTTGAAGTCACGAATCGAGGTCTCAAAAGAATTTTAGAAAGGACGGTAGGAGAAAACCGTGCCTCATGGTCAGACAAGTTAGATGATGCATTATGGGCTTTTAGGACCGCTTACAAGACTCCAATTGGATGCACTCCGTACAAGTTAGTCTATGGAAAAGCGTGTCACTTACCCGTCGAACTAGAACACAAGGCATATTGGGCTCTTAAGCATGCCAACTTTGATTTAAAGACCGCAAGTGATCATCGAAAGCTCCAACTCAATGAACTTAACGAGCTTCGTGATCAAGCTTATGAGAATTCGCTAATCTACAAGGAGAAGACAAAGAAACTTTACGATTCTAAGATAAAGAACTGAATCTTCAATGTTGGTGATCAAGTCTTGCTTTTCAACTCCTGATTAAAGATTTTCTCCGGAAAGCTCAAATCCCGATGGTCCGGACCTTTCACAATCACTGAAGTTTATCCTTATGGCACTTCCAAGTTGTCTCATGCTGATGGTTTGAATTTCAAAGTCAATTGTCATCGTTTGAAGCACTATTATGGAGGGGATACACCACCATTGGTTATCCCGGATCTCCAAACTTTCCCTAAGGACAACTAAATTCAGGGATCGAGTCGAGCTTGCGACTCGGTGAACAAAAACAAGCCGCTTCGTGGGAGTTCACCCCATGCTTATCCTTTCTATTTTCTTTCTATTTTCTATTATCTAATGTGTTGTGTTGAGAGAGGCTTGTACTCTTTCCGATTTCTCGATGTTTGTTGCTTGTTTGTTGTGATTTTGTAGGATCGAACCAACAAATTCTTTGAAGCCTCTCGTGTCCGGTGTTGTTTCCCGTTCTACTCGAGCTTCTCATCCTTTGTGTGAAATTAGTTTGGGGAGATCCGATATCCTTTCATCATTATCGATTAACGTTTATCTTTGCATAATTCATAAACGGCTTAGATTTTCGTAGAGACCCGACTTTAAACATTGAGGACAATGTTTTGTTTTAGTTTGGGGAAGGGAATCTATCGATTTGATGTTACTTGCTTATTGTTTTGTTCTCACGTACCCGTTTTCCCACAAAAATAGCAAAAAAATATATATATATAAGTGTTAAGACACGAATGTAGGTTTTCCGTTGGTAAGAATAAGAAGTAATTTTTGACCCGATCGTACGTGTAGAGTTCTAGCTTTCTCCCTTAACAATTAATGATGATAGTTTGTGCTAGTCTCATGCAGACTTTAAACATGCTAGACTTGAATCATTAGTAAATGAAGACTTGTGCTAATCTCAAGTAGATTTTAAATATGCCGAGTTGGAATTTATATAGGCTAAGTGTTCGCGAATTTCTTTCTTAGAGATTTTAAATTGCGAAGAATGAGAAATGATAGTGTTATTTATAAGTCATGACATTAAACGTAGAATAGTTGGTTTTCTTTCAAGCTCATAAGTGTTAATTGTGGCTTTTTCTCCCATTAGCTTGTTTCACCTCTATATAAATGTTTAATAAATAGAGTTGTATGGTTTTTTGGTTAATAATTAGCTAATAGAAGTTTTCTTTAGTTCCTTTGTGATTAGGATTGGATACACATCTGGAATACTTAATTTGGCATAATTATATGTGTCATATAAAGGATTATTTTGCTTATTCCTAAACACCTTTGGGTATATGGGATAAGTAGGAATTCTTAATAATCTGAGGACTGATAAAAAGTTTGTTGTATTGGCCGGCTCTCATACCGAAGGTTACAGCCTTCTAAAAAGGTCGAGGAAGTTATCAGACAGTCGAAATATGTGTGCTTACATTTGTCAGAGGCGTGGGCCGATGTTGTAGCCTTCTAAAGGACTAAGGTATAATAATGTTGCTAATTTTTGTCTTTTTTGTGCCTTAAAGAGCCTAAGGGTATATGGTGCAAATGAGATTGGTCCATTCATGTCTTAAAGAGCCTTAGGGTATATGACATGAATGGTGCCTTGCTTAAGTAGCCTAATAAAAGCCAAATTTTGGTTGCCTCGATTGTGGACTTTAAATCTTGATGATCATTTGACTCTTTTGAAAAGGGCTACGGTAGCTAATTATTGCGTTCTTACCTCGTTAGGCTTTATTTTCGGGAATTAATAAGTATCGAAAACAAGTCTTAAAGATGCCCTTCGGGTCTATGACTTACAGTAAAATCTTTGAGATACAAAAAGTAGGATTTAGGGAGGAAAAGTAAAGTACACATTTAGTATTTATGAGTAGTGTTAGTGTTATGGACGTGTAATTGTCGTGATCTTGTTTTTTAAGCTTAGCATGGGAAAGTGAAAAATCAGGGGATGATGAGTTTTCTTTTAGAACTTATATTATGCTTTGAATTCCATGATCCTAAAAAGTTACAATGAGGTAATGGAAAAAACAATATCATTATGTCAACACCAGATAAGTTGTAGTTAGGAAGTTATTTATTCATGAAAAATATAAAAAAGAGAAAAAAACTTGAAAATGGGAAATCAGGTGTTTTATAGGTGTGATTTCTTAACTCTCTCACAAAAAAATTCTTTGCTCACTTTCAAAGGTTTAGTTTGGGGAAGTTTCGAGGTATTTGGTTATAAGGCATGTGATATTGCGTGAGGATACACAATCGTTTAGTTTGGGGAATTTTGATAAGTGTTAAATACACATATCCATTTGTACCTAAAATAACCCAATTAAACCCAAAACAGACCAAAAATGGCAAAAATATGCTTGTATTTGTGTTTTGTGTATGCAGGTACGGATAAATCAAAAATCACAAGAAAACAGTCAAAAACGGGCAAGCACGGACACGAGAATCAGAAGAGTACAAAAAGAAGCCAAAGAATTAAAGCCGAAGCCAGAAAAGTCAAGCCTCAGTCAAATCCAGTCAAAATGGTCAAACATTGGTCAACAAAAGTCAACCAATAAAAGACAAAACCCAAAAAATATTCCATTTTAACCCTCAAAGTTTCACCAAAGTCCAAAAATAAACCCTCACCTCTTATTGGGCCCAAGAAACCTTATTGGGCCTGAAAATCCCTAATTGGGCCTTACCCGGATCCTTAAGCCCAAATCCTAAATTCATTAACCTTATACTAAACAACAAGGGCTAAACTTGCAATTTCCGAAAGATATTTATTACTAGAAAGGGAGACTAGAAAGAAAGGGACCATTTGTGTAATTAGCTCAAAGATACAACCGAATTCACTCATTCAGTTAAAAAAAAGGGCGCCATTTTCCTTTTACTGTTCATCTTCTTCTTCGCGATTTACCATGGATAAAACGAGAGGGCTTTCTCAAATTAAGGGCTAAGAACGTCTATTCAAGTAAGCTCAAGTACAATGGCAGGGTTATTAAGGTCAAATCAAGAGATTCATTAGCTCTTTAACACTCAAAGGCCACGTCATCAATGGAAGAAGCACAAAGAGGTGTGGGTTTTGCACTAAATTCACTCACACAACAAGCACAAGTGAGCCTCAAACGAATTGCCAGCTTGGCAATCCGTGTGAGCTCACTAGTGATCCAACGGCCATAAAGCTTGATCAAATGATTGCAATAATTGGATGGCAGAGATTGAAAGAAGTGGAAAGAGACTCAAGAGGCTAGAAGGATCCAAGGCAGGCTATAAAAAGGGCCTCACTCTTCACACACAAGCACGTAGCTTAGGGTAGTTTTTAGCTTAATTTACTTTTCTAGCTTAATTTCTTAAATCATTGTAACATTTCCTTTCAAGTATTGTAATAAGCCTTTATTAATAAAACTCAGTTGAATTTAATCTCTTTTAAGCTCTCTTGTTTACTAAATAAGCTCTTATTTTACCTTAAACTGTTAAGCTAAATAGCCATAAGCTACTCATAAGCTCTTTTAGTCTATAAGCTAAAATTTGAGCTCAATAGGCCTTAATATTACTTAAACCTTAAATCAGCTTAATATCTATACATTATTACCTTTGAAAATGAATTGTGGAAAGCTCTTGGAAGTTGGTTGCAATGGAAGACCAAATGGACTTTACCCTAGCTTATTAATAAGCTAGGGAGCTTGTAGCTGCCCTATTTGGGGACCTTTTGTTGAGCTAAAGGTTTTTTGTAAGTTTCTCTTTAAGTTTCATTAATTACTTGTCTCTAGTTCTTATTAGTTTTAGATTGCTTATTAATTTTGCTTATCTGCTTATAAGTTGACCTTAATTTAGCTTATTTCTCTTCATTTATGCTTAATAGTCCTATTTCTTAATCTGCTTTAGTTTAGATAGTTATAGATTTCTAGATTTTCATTTCTTTCTATAATTTGATAAAAAAATGTTTGTTGAGCTTAATTTAAGCTATTAGTAATCTGGTAGTTCAGGATTAATCATTAGATTTGCATTTTAAAGCTTTTCTTAAAAAACTGTCATGTCCTAAAGGGGTGTTTGGTTTAGTCTAGTTTGACTATCAAAAGTCATAGGAATTGAGTGATTTCTCTTTTGGTAGTTAGATCTTCATAATAGGTTAGGATTTAAGAAAGTTTTGAAGGTTAGTTTGAAATTTTGAAGTTTTTAAGGCTTATTATGACTAAACCTGCACCAGGGCATATTGTTTCTTAAAGTTTGATTGCTAAAATTTGATCTAAGCCTCCAAGGCTTAGATTGTGCTTGCTTTGTGTTTATAAACACTCAAGAAGAGTGTCCAAGTGCAGGTTTACCCTTAAGGTAACCTGCACTATTGGATTTGTGCTAAGTGTCAAGTGCATCAGCAGGAACTAGGTTGTTCCTGCTGTCACTTTTGAATTTAATTTTAGTTAAGTAAAAGTAGGTCTTAGGTTCTTAAATTCAAGTAGGATAAAGTCTAGGTATAGCTTATTATAGATTAAGTCTTAAATTTTATTTTCTAGCTTATTTTCCTAGCTTATTTAGCTGTCAAAGTTCATAAATAACTAAAAAAAGGCCAAAAACAGTAGGTAGATAGTTTAGCTCCTTAAATTTTAAATTCTAGCTTGTAGTACTAGATTTTATTATTAAAATAAGTAGCTTATAGGTGGTTGGTCAATTCTCTAGGAGCTTATTCTCTGATATTGCTTATTGAGCTTTTAAGCTTAATTTGATTCTGAGGATTTCAGCTTGTTTTCTGACTTTGCATCTTTGTCACTTAAATTCAGATAAGCTCTAGTATCATTAAGCTATTTCTCTTTTCAATTATAGTTAATACATATCATAAGCTGTCCAAACCACTTTTTACTTTTTGATTTGAGCTTAAAATGAGCTTCTTATAAGCTGTTAAGTAAAAACTTAGGCAAAAGTCTAGTTTCTGTAAACAGCTTATAAATAAGTTCTTTTTGAGCTTATTAGTGGTTTTCACTCCTAGTTGCTTTCATTAAAGCTGTTCACACCACATTTTTCTACAACTTTTCTCTTTTGTGTTTTTCATGAAAAGCCTTTTTTTTAAATTCATCTTATTTTTTAAGCTTAATGGGCCTTGTTTGAAAACGGGCTAGTCCTTAGGGGTAGATTTTGTAAATTTCAGTTTTATAGTTAGTCCTTCCCGTTAGTTTCTTTATAGCTCAGTTAGTCCTTTAGGTGTTTGCATAGTTAGTCCTTAGTTAGTTTAATTAATTTTAATTAGTTTAAATTAATAATTAGGGTTTAGTTTTAATTAGTTATATTTAACTTTATATTAAAAGATTAAATTTAGGGCTTTAATTTTATTTATAATTTCTGCTTATTTTCTTTATTCTAGTTTACATCTTTTTTGATTATTGGGGATGGTTCTGGGTGGGGTGGGTTAGGAACCGGTTTTCTTTTTTTTTGCATCAAATTTCTGCATATTTTCTTTATTTAGTTTAATTTTTATAAAATTTTTAGGATTATATTTTTAATATTTTTATTACTTTTAAAGTTTTTAATTAGATTTAATTTTAGAAAAATCATATCTTTAAATCTAAAAAGCCAAAAATAGTAATTCTTTTTTTTAAAATTTTCTTTTTACTTATTTTACTTAGGAAAAATATAATTTCAATTATTTTCTATTTTTTTTATTTTTAGGATTTAATTAGAATTAAATAGTTTTTAATTGATAAAAAAATTCAAAAATAATCTAAAAAATATTTTTATTTTTCTTAAAATTTTCTTTTATCCTAATTTAGGTTTAGAAACTTAGTTTGCAATTTTAGGGTTTAATTTTAGTCTATTTGCTTAATTGTCGCGTTTTATTTGTTTTCCGTATTTGTTTGATTGTTTAAATTGCCTTTAATTGTTCAATTTTAATTGTTGTTTCTTATTTAGTAGTTATAGATATCAAAATCATCTATTTTCTTATTCAAATCAGAATCCAAGCTTAAACGAGGTTTCAATTTCACTAGTCGTTGGGGAAACGACCCGGGTGATCATATTTATCCGGTTAAATATACGTATTATATATTATATTATATATATTTTTAAGAGTGAATTTTACCGAGGGTAACTTGGTAATTTTCTTAATTGCTCTTTGAAGTATTTTATTTTATATATATATTTTGGGTATATAAAACTAACAATCAGTTTTTGGCGCCGCTGCCGGGGACTAGTGTTTAAGATTCTTTCGTTTTTAGTTTATTTGGTTTGAAGATCCTTTCACCCTCGAAAGTTTCATTCTTGTTTTATAATTCAAAAATCCAAAAAAATCATAAAATATAAAAAGTAAAAAATATTTTCCTTTTCTTTTTAGTATAAGTAAAAGATAAAAAAATAGAAAAAATCAAAAATATAAAAAAATCTTCCTTTTTAATTAAGAAATAAAAGTCACCAATTGGTAAAAATACCAAAATATAATACTCTCAACGGAGGTATTATCATAATCAATTCCGGTGAACTTGTTGGTTCCCAAATCGAACTAAAGATTTAACACTTGTCATTTGTGTCTCTACGAAGTACGGCTCACCTTGAAAAGCAATTTTTGAGAGCTACCGTGAAGTAGTTGATTATTTGGTTTAAGTTTCTTCCGTGTAACCGTTAAAATTCATTGTTAATTAATATAAAAAAATATAAAAAATTAACACAATTCTGAGTATTGTGGTTAATTGGTTTAAGTTTATACCTTTTTAAGTGTTTAACTAACCATGTGTTTTCAATATCTGAGTATTGTGGTTAATTTAGTATCAACATGAGCCTCTTTATAGTCACTACTTTACATGCATGTATCAACATAAAAGTATTAACACAATTCTTAAACAGCCATAACTTTACGTACATGCATCAACATAAAAGAAATACACAAAAATGAGAATGTTTCATGCACGTCATGAAAACTCTTTTCATATGAATATAATCCAATCCATCTACTTGTGAATTAAAATAACAAAAGAATCAATTTGAATTATATTCATTCTCTAAGTTAATGCATATTTGCTCGCTTCCAACTTACATGTATTAATAATGCATGACACTATGAAATGCCCACAACAAAACACACTTCGCCAAAGTATGTAGCTTAACTAAAATACCCCCACCATTTGGTATAGTCTCGTGGAGCATATACTCGAATACAATTCACAACGACCCATCTGGTCTCGCTAAATTAATGAGGTACATAAAGATTAAGATCACCTCATTAATTTGCGTTTTATAGTTACAACAACTAGGAACTTCAACATCTTATATCAAAATAAATGTGCTCTTTAATTTTGATATCTCCTCACACCGTGAAGCTCTTTAACGATACATCCCACCGTGGATGAACCATTCGGCGCAAGAGAGACATACATCACAACTTAAATCTCTATGCCGAAATGAGTATTACATCATCTTAGCTAAAGTATGATGCACTAGCAACCTATGGTTACTTATGAACCAACATGTTCAAAATATACAGTTTTACAAAAGCTAGATAAAATTTAAGACGCCAAGTTTTTTAGTCCAGTTAACACCTTAAAATGGATATACCAGAATCTCAATCCAAAACACATTTGTATCACAATATAATTGAGAATGGTAGTTTACACAACATGACTGAATCTGAGTTTTATCACAAATTTAATAAACCCTTTGGAACTGATTTACGGCTCCCAAAAAAGCCTAATAAACACCTTTTAAGATTGTTGGATATAACAACTACAATATTTTTTTTTTGTTGTTGTTGCATATTATGCTTTTATACTAGCCCTTATGTATAACCCGTGTAGCACATGGGGTACAATTACTTTTATTGATTTGTAAAAACCATGTCTCCATCACCGTGGTAGCATCACACAATGGCGAAACTAGTCGCCCAACTCTCGCCTCATTGTCATCTTGTTATGTACACTAAAGAAGTCCTTGATATAGTAGTAAAGTGGTTGAAAAGTTGGAGTTAAGGATACAAAAGAATCTAAGCACTAGCGGCCAAAGCCGTTGTCGCTATCAGTTGACTAAATTATAGATGTATTTTGTAATACCTTAACGGAATAGAAACGGTGTCTGCTAACATAAGAACTTTTTATGTTTTGCTGCTAGCTATAAATGAGCGCAAGTGTGTACAATTATAAAAGTGGTAATATCATTTTGGTTTGAAATTAGAGGATCTTTTGTTTGACGATATCAGTGTGTTGAGACAAACACAAAATTAGTCTTTGCTTGAGCAAAAACGTTAAAACCTTATAATATTTCACTAGCCATTAATATCACTTTTTCTATTAAGCTTCTTCACCAAATCTGGATCTATTGACCCAAGCTTAACAAGCTGGTTGAAGTTAAAACAAATTGTATCACCAAATCTCAGAATACAAATCTAACCAGTTTTGCAAATTAGAATTCCAAAACACATTACAATTGAAACCTCAAACTGTAATTGCTGCCCCATAATCTAGTTTACTTCTTCGAATATTTTTGTCATCCTCGTCCCCTTCCAGTACAATTTTTTCATCGTCCATGTCCACGTCTTCTTTTACGTACTGCAAAATCGTTATAAATATGGTGGCTACTAACTTATATTATCACTCTTCATTACAGTAAATAACTTAATTTATTTCAATGTTTACCGCGGGATGACATTTTGGATCCCTTGTGTGACCAAAACCTTACCAAACTCAGCTCTCACTAGTCAACATCACACTATATATAGTGAAACTCAACGTACCAACTTCGTAGCCATTTTACTATGTGTACAGAAACATGTACATTTTTATTATATAAATCAAATTACAATAGATTAAAATAACAGAAAATTAAAACAGACAGAATGTGGTAAAAGCAGAAGACATACACTATATAACATGTTAGACCTAAAATATGGTGACTAATCCGGAATTATATTTATCATTTATAGTCGTGCCGGGTTAGTTTAGCTAGTCAAGCCCAGGACTATAAATACCTTCTTTATACTTCCATGGAGGGGTAGAAGTTCACATTTGTAAAGTGTGAGTGTGTGTGTCTTCTCTCGTTTCTCTCAACAACACACACAACTTCCCATCTTATCTCTTTTTCTCTCTAATAATATGGCTACACATCTTTTCTATTTTACCATACCTCCGGATCTTGTGTTCTAAGGGTGAATCTTGTTATAACAATTGGTATCAGAGCATAGGGGGGATCCGTGTTGGTTAATCACTAATTCGTGGATTTAGTTTACTTTGATGGTACCATGTCAACTTCCAGAGGGAAGTAGTGTATACTACTTCACTTAGAATGGTTTGTGAAGTATTCTGCAAACGTGAGAAGAACAGTTGTTGATTTCTCGCATGCACCCCCGAACGAATATTCACCAAGCCCTAATGACAAGAAGCAGTGGTCGTTAGTGTGGTTTGACTTCTACAAAATTCCGCTGTGCACTTTGATGACAAGTAGAAGATTGTTCAAGCTACATCAATGTTTCAGAATCTGCTCAAGATAGGGATGTTGGTTTGGGGGGAAGCTGATTCAGAAACTTCGCCAAAAAGGAGTCTATGAAGAAAGCTTTTCAAGACATGCTGTATGAATTGGGGGGAAGTTAATCCAACTCATGCATACTACAATGGTTCCTGTATAAGTAAAGACAAAGAAGATCCAAGCTGGAGTACAAGTTTCAAGACAAGGAGTACTCAGAAGACATCTTCAGCTTTAGAAGCGCTTTGGAAGACGTTATTTATGTTGTATTTGTACCTGATACGAACAGTGTAAGTAATTCCGTATGTCCACATATTGGGGGAATATTGTTAGCCCTAAAATATGGTGACTAATCCGGAATTACATTTATCATTTATAGTCGTGTCGGGTTAGTTTAGCTAGTCAAGCCCGGGACTATAAATACCCCCTCCATACTTTTATGGAGGGGTAGAAGTTTACATTTGTAAAGTGTGAGTCGGTGTGTCTTCTCTCTTTTCTCTCAACAACACATACAACTTCCCATCTTATCTTTTTTCTCTCTAATAATATGGCTACACATTTTTTCTATTTTACCATACCTCCGGATCTTGTGTACTAAGGGTGAATCTTGTTATAACAATTGGCACCAGAGCATAAGGGGGATCCGTGTTGGTTAATCACTGATTCGTGTGGTTAAATAAGCTCAAATTCGTGGCTTATTTTGTCAAAAATCCCACGGCTTCAAATGGCTAGAGATTCGGATTACGATGACAAGTGATCACGAAGTTGATTTGGTATCCCTTATTTGCAATTGAAGTTGAATTTCATAGAGGCGTCTACTTATTTCATCATCAAGACTTTCTTCTATTTTCTATCGATTGATGACTTGATTGAACGTATACAGTTATGATTAAGACTTGAATTATCTAGTTTCCAGAAGTCAAGGGGTGGTTGGATGAAGACCTGGATAACTATCACTTAAAGGAGTTATGTTGTAGTACTCAGTGTCACATACCCCCAAAATCGGATAGGCAGCGAAATAGTAGCATTGGGGTGCGACTTCATAGCACAAAAATCAAGATATAGAAAACGACCTTAAATGGACGTTAAAAATAAGATTCATTCGATGTCATTACAAAATATCAGAGTTTTCACGTTAGTCCCCATAGTTTTTAGTTAAAAATACAATAAGATTTTATAAGACAAAAGTTTCATTGTAATTTAAGAAAATCAGAATCCCTCTATAGATTATCCTTCCCGGCTCCCATCCAAGCTATACCTCAGCAACCTGAATACACATACTAAAACGTTAACAAAATAAGTTGAGTAAATTCATAGGTTTACATGAAATAGCGAGGACCACAAGATATTAAGTAATGGTGGACCTAAGTACATAATCCGAAGTCCAAACAATTAATGTATGACACGCGAAACAAAATCACCAAATCTAATAATATTATTAGCCCTATTTAGCCATGACACCGAACCTAACGTAAAAACTATAATCAAACCAATACTCGAGGTTTGTGCCCCAACTCGGATACGATGTACAAAAACATCCTAAACGGAATTTACTCACATATAGATTGTTGCCGAAACATCCTAAACGAATTTTATTCAAATGTTTAAATGCGTCAATGGTCAAGCTAGAAACCACAACAAACCCAGACGGATGGTCAGATCCCGATGAGATCTATCCAAAACACTAGCGTATACCCAGCAGGTAATTAACGGTTCAATGATAAAAGGGGGCAACTGTAAATGGCAAACGGTAAATTAGGTCAATAATGTACGAAGGTAGTAGCATACAGTTTTGAAAACACTTGTGTCCAAAGAAATCAAGCATGTAATCTCCCCCGTATTTAATAAAGCAAGTAGTAGAAAAAGGGGCTACGAACTCACCTTGAGTGAATGGTAATCAACAAGTATTCACAATAGAAAATGCGTCACGCTTACGATCGAATGCAACCTAATCTAATATAGGTCGTATAAGTACTAAACACTTGATTATTTATAGGTCATATAGCTCATCATACTATCGTTCGGGCTATCATAATTAAGAGGTCATGTAGTGACGTATGAGAAGCTAGGACACTTTAAATCGTAAATCCAACAACTCGTCGATACGCCACCCCGAAGAGGCCTCATTATGAAACTCCCTAGTAATATAGTACTTTGATTAACTAATACCACATATAATTTTATATACACATAAAATTATAAATGTAAAGACATAAAGGGTTTTAGATAACCTTATGGTGATAAATGATGATGAGAAATATAATCTAAACCCTTGTTTAGATTTTTAAACCAAGCTTGCAAGATTAGAAACCTTAATTTCTCAAGAAACCCTAATTTCACTTTCTTTGCTTCAACACTTGAAAATACTTAACCTAACCTTCAAACCATCTTAGTAGGTCTTAGATATGTTATGTGTATGCTTGTATAAGTGGTAGAAAAATTTATATGGGTTGTATGTATTGAGGGTTTTGAGCCGTGAGCTAGGGAAGAGGAAAAGAGAGTATTTGTTTGATCTGCTAAATGAAATGAAGAGTGTATGTGTTTATCAACTAGTATGCAAGTATATATACCACAAGACTAGTCCAAGAGACACAATGAGGGTATTAAGGAAGTCCATGGTCTTGGTCTTTGGTCAAAACTTGGAGACTAAGGGTTGAATGTTCCCTAAATGAGACATAATCTCATGAAAATAAAGAGATGTGTTCTCTATGATATTTTCTTTGCATTTTTGAGTCCAAATCCGGCTATGAATGCATATATATGATATATTTTTGTAATTTTTATGTATTGGGTATAAAGTAGATATTTGTTGAAGCGTAGAAAAAGTTTTGGTGCTTCCGGGTATACCTAAATGTATTAAATTACGAAACGTAAACGTTTTACCCAACCAATAAAAATAAAATATAAAAAGTTGATTATTACTTTCGTAAAAATAATATATTGCTTTCTTGACGAAAACTTTAATTCGTTTGGTGCCCGTTTACGTTAATTGTTGATTTTTAGTTTACGCGATTTCACTATATAATGAGAATTAAAAGTAAACGCGTACGAGAAAAATAATAATTAGTAAAATAGATGACGTCGTAAATGACCTGAAAATATAGAATGTTACAGTTACTAACAAGTAGCACAAGTCAAGACACATAATCATAATAGATTAGTAAATAATATAGATAATAATGTCTTAAAGAGATTTCCTCATATCTCACTTCTTTAAGTTCCTCCACAACCTTCAAAGACTTTTTCCGATTGACCTTACTCCACCACGATGCTCATCTCGTATTTGGACTTGACGGTTGATGATTTCAGTTTGGCGGGTGTAGAATGGTTCAAGATGAGGATCAATATTAGGTGGATTTTGAAAGACTTGAGGAACTTGATTGGTAAGGGAGTTGACATAACTAACGGGGGAAGGAGTACTTGCATGCGAGGTACCTTCATTGTGCTCATCATCTTCATCATCATTTGTGGGATGAGATGAAGATGGTTCACCGAAGGCGGGAATTAAAGAAGTAGAGGTACGGCCTTTTCTCGTGTCACGGTCCCTTCTAGGCTTTCGCTCTTGGGATGAGGAAAGAGGTTCCATGACATGAACGTACAAGACATAGGAAGGATTTTGTAATTCAGGATTTTCATTAAGGATATGGGTGAGAATTTTAGTCAAGAACATACCATAAGGAATAATGTTGGGAATTCACTTTTACATGACGACATTACAGAATTACCATAGTTTATCATAGTCACATACGCGAGGACTA
>BQNB010143493.1:0-16986 GCA_026074375.1 Tanacetum coccineum | reverse complement strand
TGGACCATAAGATTTAGTAATGTAGACAAGAGAAACAGATTCACCAAGTCTAAATGAAATATATATTATTGGGCTAAGCTTATGACCCCGAAACCTTAACTAGTTTTATGCCCCAGAGAAATATATGATGCTTGCCAACAACCTAACTGTCCTCACAATGTTAAATGCACCATGGTCAACTTGTGACCAGAAATTCAAAGTGGGGATTGTCATTCCCAATAGATTTATCTATAACACTCGCGCTTACTACAATAGCAATTAACGGCTCATGATAGGTAGGGACTTAAATGGCAAATGCGGTAACTTAGGTAATAATATTCAGGCAATAATTTGGATAGCATAAAATTTAAAAACACTTGTGTCCAATAGTAAAACAAGCATGTAATCTTACCCCGTAGAGTTTGTAAACGAGTAAATAGAAAAAAGTCTATAAAACTCACCGAAAGCAAGATGGGATCAGAAAGTAAGTGGATCGACGGTCTTGCAGAAACCTCTAAGTACCACCTAAAAGATGTGGCGCGACTTAGAACGATAAAATATAAACCAATACGTAAAAATAATATAAGTGTTCATGAGGTGTGTGTCCAAAATAAGTATGGCATTACACTCAGATTTTCAAAGTAGTTTTACCCAAAACTCATCGACTAACATGAAATTATATGTATCAAGACATGCGTTTAGTTTTACCCTTAACTCCTATTTTATCAAAATTAAGGTATACGCTTTCAATTTTAAGTCAACACGTAAATTTCCAAATTCTGGAACCGACCCAACTTCTCGGACCTGTAGCTTCTAATCCGTAAGTGATAATAATATAAGGCTTTCACTCCCTGAAAGTATTTTGAGTATATTTTTCAAAAATTTAGGCCTCATGTTATCAAGTGTCTCAAAACTATATGAAAAGACCATTTTACTCCTGGTCACCCAAAACAGTTTATTTCTAGATTTTTAACCCTCTATGGAAACGGACATAATTCTCAATTTATGATAGCTATTAATGTGAGGAAACTTGGAGGAGTTAGGTATATGAGTCCTCTACAGGGTTCAACTTTTTAATTTTATATGTTAGTGCAAAAATAAGGAGTTTTACTCATTTTACAAACAGTGTTCGAGTTTTGCCTAGTTTTAGTAAATCGGCCATAACTCACTCATGATAAAATTCTATCCAACTCACCAAATAAATCTTAAACATATACCAACATGTATATCTAATCTCCCAGGTATCCCATGACCAAAAATGTTTCGTACTATGTCCAACAACCTGCTGACCTAAAACAGTCCCAAACATCTTGTTGCAAAACCAACCAAATCAAGTTTTCTAGACTCTTAATCACTAGGTACAATGCCATAATTGTTACAAATATATAATAAAGAGTATGAATACATACTAATACAGAAGTTACATCAAATATAAAATAATTTGTTAAGAAAAATTGTGAATAACAAGTTAAACAACAACCTTACAAATAAAAGATGAATATAGATGGTTTACAACAAACTTTCAACCCACTTCTTGATTTATCACAAATAATCACCCAACAAGCCATGCATGAACCTTCTTACCCCAAAATCATTATGAAATATACTCTTTAATTCAGCCACTAACCCTTGAGAAATGATGATGCTTTCTTGATTATTTGAAGAACTAGAACTAAAGATACTACAACTAGTCTTTGAATTTTTAACACTTGATGGTATTTTATCTAGTAAAAGTTTTATGGAATAGGTTATGTATGGTAATAAGAGATGACTGCAATGGATGACAAAGAAAATTTTGAGTTTTTTTTACAAGAGAGTTATGAGAGGTAGAAGTGTGGTAAAGAGTTGGAGCTTCTAAGCATGCATCTTCAAGACACCAAGTGTCCCTTGTTAACATTAGAATATGCCAACACATACATATTGTTTAGTCGTGTATTATCATGGGGTGGGAAAGATTTTTGGTACATTCTGAATATATTTTAGAATAAGTGGGTATTTTTTTAGGGCCAATGGGTATAAACGTAAAATATTACAAGAGTTTAGGCGGAACCACGAAAAATAAACGTATATGATAGAAAATAAAATCTTAACATATAGGATACTTATCTAAAATAATAAAAATATGTAGAGCACGTAGACTAATATTTAGTCTAAATTCGGGTTCACTTTTAATAAATGTTTTATTACGAACGCGAGACATCCTATTCGGTTAACCGAAAAATAAACTTTATGAAAAATTAAAATAATTAATAATGTAGGGGGTTAAATAATGACCCATAAATTACGAATGGTTATAGTCTACCCACGTTAAGGGAACTCTGTCCGCAGAGTTCAATTAGTGTCGTCAGATGGCGGAGTGTTCAGGAAAAGATGAAAGCACTTGCTAAACTTTATGAAAAAATTAAAATTATTAATAATGGGAGGGGGTTAAACATAAGGTCCACTAAATAACGAATGGTTTATGAGAGACTACCCACGTGATTAAGGGAACAGCTGCCGCAGAGTTCAATGTATGTCGTCAGATGGCGGAGGTGTTCTCAGAGAAAAGATGAAAAGCACTTGCAATAATTGAGTGATATATACGCACACTATATTTTTGCTTGTCTGGAAATAAAGTGGAAAAAATTGAGTTGAAAAACACTCAAGCATCAAAAATTTTAAGATGACGACTCTGCAACATAAGCATGGTCTTGTCTGACATCTATACATAAGTGACGGCAGGCTATTATAAACTATGGACTAACAATGACATTGCGCATGATTATTCGTCTAATCAAATTTGAGCAGAAATAATAGTCTGATACAAAAAATGCTGCGTTTCTAATCTAGGTACATTACTATTATGAAGACCTTACAAATGAAAGGATTGATTAGATTGTACCGATGAAAAGGCTAACGAACAACGAAGATTAATAAGTCGAGAGATCGAAAAGCTAGGGGAGGGGAAGGGGGGGGGGGGGGGGGGGGAGGGGGGGCGGGGTCAGGGGTGCGGGGGTGGGGATGCAATCGCGCGGGTGCCGGGGGGGGGTGGGGGGCGTGGGTGCGGGGGAATCTTGGGGGGGGGTGTTGCTTTGGGGGAGTAAATGAACGGGCGGGGGGTGTGTCGTGGAGCGGTTGCGAGTCGAGGTTGGGGGTATGGGGGGGAGCTGGGGGAGGGGTGGTTCACGGGGGGGGCTGTGGGGGGTTCTGCTGCGGTTGCTATCGATTGGGTTTAAGGGGGCGGTAGGGGTTGGGTGGGGAGGGGGAGGGCGTGGGTATGCGAGGGGGGGACCCTCAACCCTATCCTTTAAATTTGAACCAGATAATCAATGTGTAACAAGACATGGATCAAATGAAACTTGCGCGCGATCTCTCAGAAGGAAGATGTGAAAGCCAGATAACGAAAAAGGGGGGCACGGGGGGGACTTGAGGCTCTGCTGGGGCGGTCTAGGGCTAGCAGTGGATAGGGGGGGGGGGACGGGGGGGGGGGGGGGGGCACAAGTAATGCTAGGGAGTGGGGGATGGGCTAGGGGGCGAAAGGTGCCGGGTGGGGGAGACAATAGGGGACGAGGGCCCGGGGTTCTCGGGGGAATAGGAGGAAAGGAGGGGGGGGAAATAGTAGGATTTATGGGAAAACCCCGAAATGTAATGTTTTGAATATTTCGGGAGTAGGGGGTAGGTATTAGAGAATTTTAAGAATACAAAAACCAAACATAATGGCGAGGGGAGAGGGGGGACGAATAGGGGGGGCGTCCAGACGCCACGGATTTATGGGGAGTTTTTAGGTAATCCGGTCGAAGGGGGGGGGAAGCCGAACCGCACCCCCGGGAGTACAGCGGCCGAACATATATGACCTCCTCGGCCCGGCGGGCTATTGGTCGTCTTGGAGGGTCGGGGGCTGCGGAGGGGAGAGGTGTTCCTGGGGTGGTCGGGTGTGCTGGGAGGGAATAAGTGATGCGGTGCGGGTCGTGATGCCGAGAGCGTGCTGCGGATTGGGGGGGGGGTTGAGTTGGGCGGGGAGGGGTGGGGGTGGGGCGCGTTTAGCCCATGGGGGGGTGGGGATTAGGGTGTGAGCTGGATACGCTTAGGGGGGGGGGGGGGGGGGGCTGTCGTGGGGGAGGGGGATTGGGAATCGATTTGTGAGGGGTTGGGGAGGGGGTTGGTAGTGTGTTAGGGGAGGGGCGGGGGGGGGGGTGGCGGGGGGGGCCTAGTGGGGGGGGGTGGGTTGGCTGGGCGGTGGGTGGGGGGTTGGGGGTTGATTTTGGGACTGGGGGTGCTTTGATGGTGTTGTACAAGCGGGAGGGAGAGGGCCGACGCGGGGTGGGGCGGGGTGGAGGTAGGGGGATGGGGGGGGGGGGGGGGAGCGCGCGATCGGGGGGTTGGGGGGGGGGGGGGGGGGGAGGGCTTGGGCTGGGGGGGGTGGGCGGGGGCTCGGGGGGTTGTATCCGGGGGACTAGTTCCGCCCCGCTATTTTGGGGGTACGTGGGGGGGGGCTGGGGGTGGGGGTTTGGTTTGGGAGGGGGGTTGGGTGGCCGTATAGACCCGGGTTACCGATGGTGCGGCGGGCTGGGGGGGGGGGGGAGGGGGGGGGGACCTAAGGCGGGGCAGTTCTTGGGGTGGGGCCTGGGGATTGGGGGCGAGTGGGGGGATGGGAGGGGGGGGTTTAGGGGGTTACAAACAAGGGGGGGGGGGGGGCGGGCGGCTTTGAGCCGGGGTGGGGGGGGGAGGTGGTGGGGGGGGGCGAGGAGGGTGGGGTTTTAATTAAATTAACCCTCAACCGCTTTGCTCATCTAGCTCGCCTTATACGTTAATTATTAATTATCATATAATAGGCTTAACTAGTTAATTGATATCGCCCCTGGATTATTGATCGTGTTGACTAGCAGTGACCTAGATCATTCATTCAAATCACGGTAACTACAATACCATTGAATCGTGGACAATGGAGGCCTAACTAGGGTATCCAATTAATTATTGCCATTACGTAAGAAGTCGGTAAGTGGGTAAAGTCTTCTATAAGCAAAGCTAATCGATATAAAGAAGCAAAAAGTATCTAATAGTAGAAAAAGGGTTTAATCAGATCCACCAATTGCTTTAATTCTCCCGTAAGATAGATTTGCTAATCAGCATAATAATGATGTGCTTTATGCGGATCGCTTTAATTGTGACAGAATATTATGTCCTAGGTGTCTAGGATGAATGTAAACCCTAATCTTAAGAATGATATTGCAACACCGAGATACGAGAGAAGAAATCATTGCACTAAATAAACAAACCAACTTTCTAATCGGATTAATAACGGTTAATACAGTTTTTTTATATAAGGTTCGACCGCTCTTTTATCTTTTGTTTATTAGCTTGCGTGGGTAACAGTGCCTTGAAATGATTGTAGTCACCAACCAAACCATGCCAGTCTTTCAGGCTGAAACCCCCTTTCTCCGTTAGAATTAGGATTTAGACTGGCATAGGTTTAACATAGGTTTAGAATAGAGTAGAATTAACATAGAATAGATAACCAAGATATTAATTAAATTGATAGATTTAACCTCGCTTCAAGTGTTCAACACCCTACTTACCATGAAACTACTACCGATCGGGTACACTGCCCGTTAAAGTGTTGTTTTTGGTTTAGTCGGCAAAATATAAATTTAAAACTTGAATCAATAAAATATACACCACACAACGACACATCAAGTTTTTGGCGCCATTGCCGGGGAGTGAAAATTAATCTTGATTTTTATTTGATATTTTAGTTTTTAACATTAGATTAGATCTAACCATTAGGATTAGTGTAATTTAGATTATTGTATATTCTTGTATATTTTGTAAATCTTGTATTTTGTGTTTAATTGTTTGCGTATTTAATTGTTTTTCTTAAATACATTGTTCTGATCGACAGTTGAATACGGCGTATCCACTTCCATCGGATACGGCGTATCCAGTTCTCTGTCCATTACATCGTATTTGTTCAAACTGATCAATACGGCGTATTCACTTCTATTGAATACGGCGTATCGGTCGTCCGATAAAGTTCTTTTCCATTCTTGAACTTATAGCCTAAGTTTTTTATATGCCTTTCTCTGCTGGTTCTACTGATAATTTTCTGGATATTTTTCAGTAAGAATGACAAAGGTTATCAAAGGAGAGTTTGAGAAAATTATGGATATTAAGGTCAAAGATGTTTCGCTCACTTGCGATACACAACTTGAAGTTTTCAACAATGAAGTCAATCGATTAAGCAGAATGGATGATGATTTATTCAAATATGAAGTTAAAGTTGCTAACATCCCATGTGACTCAAAAATGGATGATGATTTAGAGCATGAAGCTCATGATGACATGTGGTATGATCCGTTTGATGTTGCATTTATTGAATGGTTGGGATCAAAAAATTTCAACTACAAGACAATGGATCATTATACTATAAAAGCATTATGGATTTACTGGATCAGAGGAGATGATGAAGTTAAGCTCACTGATGAGGAATCTGATGATGAAGATGAAATTGCTGAAGTATTTAGGATTGACAATAATATATTTGACTACGAGACACCTCTCTGTTCATCATTTAATGAATTTAACTACCTTCTCAAAGTAGATCCGGACTTACTTACGAAGGATATTATGGGGTTTAAGACCTATGAAGATTACAAAGATGACAGGATCTATGAATGGAACAAGGATGTACCATGGGTCGATGAGAAGCCATGGACTAATACTAGAGTTTAGACCGAACCCGCACCAGTTAAACATACTTGCAAACCTTTCGACTATTAGACTGGATGTTCAGAATGGCCAACATGTAGTTGGAAGGATGATGGATACTGTAATAGAGGAAATTTACCCGGAACTTACATTATTGGAAACCAACTCCATTATCATGATTACGAGCGGTACGAAGCTATGAAAGATAGTGAACTTAAAGATGAGGCTTTAAGAAGCAAAGCTATCATGGAAGGACTTATCAATGAAGACGATGACGTGTCACGTTACGAACAAAAGATACAATGGAACATGTATATAAACTACGATGATGCTTATGAGATAAATCATGGAAATAATGAGAAAGAAGAATTATGTTAAGTTCATGAGCTACCGGCGTGCAATATAAGGAGATATATGATGATCAAATATTCATTCAATAATGATGAAGAGTATGTTGCTGTAAAAGAAGAGGAATATGACGATCTTACTATTACAAGAAAAGAGGCATGCCAAGCTTACCAAGAAATCTTTCGGATAATGAATGAAGGATGGATGGTAACTAGAGCAGAATAGAAAAGGAAGCTGAAGAAAATTATAACTTAAAGACTTCGTTGTAAACAAAAGTACTTCCAGAGAGACAACCCAGATTCTTATTTAATTTTGTTATCGAGTCAGTCTTCCCAGACACCAATACGGCATATCTGCTCCATACCATATGGCGACTTGATTGTCTGGATGTTATCAGTCTTTATTTTATTGCACTTTTAAAACATTATATTTGGAAAACTAGAAGGAGGGTTGAATAGTTTACCGCTTTTTAAATTAATGTTATGCTTGTTTATAAAAATTTAGATTTGACTTTGTGTGATCTCAATATGTGCACAATATGAACAATACAAGTATGTAAGTAAGAGACAAGTAAATATGAAAGACAAGAGATAAGAGTTAGAAGGATCAAACCACAACACAAAGATTTATAGTGGTTCGGTAACGGAGCACCTCTTCGCCCTACTCCACTCCCCGAGCACCAAACTCGAGAGTTATCTTCACTATATCAACAAACTCCCTTTAGGCGAAGAAAACCGTACACAACTTAGCTTACACTAATTTTTGACACTAAGCGGAATGTCGAGTTCTAATCCTAGATAAAACCAATCTATTACAACACAACACACCATGATATGTGTTTAATCACATATCATTTTTCTTTATTAAAATGATTTAAAAGACCAAAAATGCATGGAAAATACAATGTATATATGTGTTTTGTCAATTGAATTATGCAGGTAACGAATATATCAAATGTAGACAAAAACAAGCCAAAAAGGGACAAAACCTAAGCACGGGATTGGAAGCGCTTGAGGAAATCGAAGCCGAAGGCGTATACATCCTTAATGGGCCAACCCGTACCTATTTTATTGGGTCGAGTCAACCCATTAACATATTATCTATACAAAACCTAAGCCTAATACATATCTAAGTCCAAATCCAATTAACCTTAAACCTGGCCCAAGTTAAAGCCCAATCCATACCCCGGTCAAAGCCCAATCTCATTTTCCTTTTTACCTTGGTCAAAGAAATAATAAACCCCGCCAAGATGTACTGTACATCTTTCTCCCATTTCACCTCACCAAATAACGCAGGGTAAATCCACGCACTCCATTCCCACATGCTCTCTTGCTTCTAGAAGCTAACACGTGACACCTCTAGCATCATACTTTGCTACGTTGGCAATCCTGAGCTTTCTCATTGGCTATTGATGCGTGGAAGAAATCAAGGGCTTAAAATGATGGATTAAGAGGCGGTTATGAATCAAGGGCTTAGACTAGTTGATGAAGACGCTCCTCATGAGCCTAGAAACTTCCCTCAGATGCTATAAATAGGAGGGCCAATCATACATTAGAGGCATCTAGATTTTAGTAGTGTTAGTGTAGCTTATTAGTGTAATTTTTAGCTTATGGCATCTTTCTTATTGTAATCTTGTTAAAAACAGCTTGTAATCTATTTTGATATTAATAAAATTCCAAGTTTCATTTAAATTGTTCTTTAAATTATGTTTTACTATTAAGCAATTATGGTTTAAATGTGTTTAGAATGTCTTAAATAAGCTCAATAAGCTCTCTCAATTAATTTTTCATTAATTGTTTTTATATTTTGTGATTATCAAAACGTAGAGAGATTAAAAATTATTAATAAGGTTTTTAGGCATTATTTCTATCAACAATCTCCCCCTTTTTAATGATTACAAAATTTAAACTCATTAAATGAAAAATTAGTTTTAAACAAGTATTTAGTGAGTTTATTTCCATTTCTCTCCCTTTTTGTAGGAGCAAAAAGGCTTCGCCGATGAATGTTAGTAAGACCGACGGAATAAATGCTCTCCCTTGATGCGTACTCCCCCTCGTTCGAGGGCACCAAGGAATCGAGCTATGGTACCTTTGCTACAAAAACAAGTTAGAAGAACAAGACAACCATTTCTAACATGTAGCAAATAGGAAAAATATTTAAACATGTTGATATTAACAAGTGTCAAGTTATTTGTGTAAGCTAACAATCACAAATATATATCAACTAGGCTTAACTTTTATGGATATGAAAATTTCAACCAACCAAAAAGAAAACAAGTGCATAAATAAAACATAAGACTAAAGTCCATTAATCAAACATAATAATTGTGTATAATACACAACCATGCATACACTAATTAGAAATAATATGCTTGAAGCATATTAGTACAACATACATAGAATTAAACTATAAAGATCCTATCATGCCTATAATTCCATAGGACTTGCTTGCATAAGGTTTGGTTGACAACTATTTAAAAATGGCTAAACATGGTGTATGTTTAGTTTGGTGAAAGTGATGGTGGTGGTGAGTTGGGTGGTGGAGGTTGTGAAAGCATGTATTCAATGTGAGAAAACATGCATTAGAGGTCATCTCTTAATCCAAAGATAAGAGTACGATTGTGAATGCAACACAAACATGAGTCTCCATGTGCCTCAAGAAGGTTCCAAGGAATGGGATGACTAAAGATAGGTGGAGAGGGTGATGGAGTAGCAAATTAGACATCAAGTGGGGTAATTAGTGAAAGGGTGAGAGTGATGTCCATTAATGCATTTTCTTGAGTTGGAGGAGGTGGAGGAACTCTTGGAGGAGGAGATGTTGGTGAGTTCAAGTAACTATTTGTTGATGGTGATGTGGATGAGGTTGGTGATTTTGGTGTGTAGTCAATGGAGGTAGAGGAAGTGCCTTTGGTTGATGGTGTTTTTGAGGGTGCATTAGAAGCACTAGGTGATGAGAGTTGATGCTTGGGTGATGGAGTTTTGGTGTCATCTTGGGTTAAATCCACAAACAATTGTTTTGGTGGAATGATGTTGATTTTTGGTCTTTTGGAAGCTTTGGAAATGGAAGCTCTAGTGGATGTCATGGTGGTTTATGGTGGTTGATAGAGGATGAAGAAGATGGTGAAGTGGTGATATACATTTGGAGGGAATTTATTGGAAGAAAATGGTTTGAAAATGGAATGAATTTGAATTAGTTTAGGATTTTCCAAAATCTGTTCAAGCATTCTGGGTAAGGATAACTGAGGCTAGGTAAAACAGGGTCAAAAAGCAGAAAGAAACAGTAAAATCTGTGAACCAAATGGCCGGTCCCCTTAATTAATGGCCGCCCCCCTTATCTTTAAGGGGACCGCCCTTATGAATTAAGGGGGCGCTCATCTGGTGTTTTCAGACGACCAAAAATTTAATTTTTTGCAAAAATTTGTAAGAAAGGTTGTGTTTTAGTGGTCAATTTACAGCAAGTCCCATGTGAACATATATGTGCATGAAATCAAGTATATCATGTATGTTTGCAACAAATAAAATAGAACAAGAATGCATAATTATAAAAGCATACTAATCATTCTCAAAGATTAGAGGTCCTAAGCAAGCTTAACCTAGTTCAAGTTCTTCCGACTAAGTCGGGTCGTCATCACATGATTAATTAAACACAAACATAAACATAAACATTAATATTAGTTCACATAAAGTCTTAAACCAATAGTTCTACCAAGCTAGTCATCACTCAACATCTTCACTTCTTTTTCTTACCGAAGACTCCTCGCAATGCCTTTCCGAATGACTTAAATCCACCTCTAACCTCTTTATGGATCCCTTGTGATTGATTAAGCAATTTGGTTTGTCTCTCGAAGAGGAGATCATCATTTTGTTCAGAAGAAGTGGGAACATCATATGGTTGGTAATCGAGAGGTTTGAGAGAGTTTAGATAGGTTGTAAGAGATGGGGTACTAGCACGAGAAGCACCATCATCCTCATCATCATCTCGTTGGCGAGACGAAGATCCAAGGTTATGATAGGCGGAGGTTGAAGAGACGGAGTGACGGGCTTTTCCACGATCACTTCGGGGTCGACGGGTTTGTCTTAGAGCAAGTGGACGCGTGACTCGTTCAACGACATCGTAGATGCCAATGTCAAGATGAGGATAAAGTTCCATGACATGTCGAAAGAGACGTGTCAAGAACATACCATAAGGAAGATGGGCTTTAGGAGTTGCTCGTGCACTCTCAATTCTTTTGACAAAGAAATAGGCAAGATTATATTGTTGCTCGGCTAGAATACAATATAATATATGAGCTAGGCAAGCCGGGAGATGGTCCCGGTGTCCTTCTAATCCGAACACATTCTCATAAATGAGTTCGTTCCATCTTTTTAGATCTTGTCTAAGTTCTTTGATTAGGACTTGATTTGGTGAAAGAATGACGTTTTTGTGTTTGATTTTGCGGTTAGAGTCAATACGTTGAAATTGAAGAAATTGATGAATTTCTTCAGGAGTGGGAAGATCGGTATGATATGGTCCTTTAGTGTCTTGGGAGTATGCAAGAGCACCAAGATCCCATTTGTTTGTGAATACAGCTTGACCAGATTATGAGGATTTGACCGAATTGTTGGAGAGAAAGAGTGATGAATTCATTTTGAATCATGAAGGAGATAAGAATGACGCCGGAGTCATCCTTTTGAAGAGTGACTTGACTATAAAAGTCTTGGATGAAACGAGGGACAATTGGCTTATTGATTTCGTAGAGACAATTGAGACGAATGTTAGAAAAACAACGATCGATGTGATCGGATGTGTAGTAAAGTTGATCAACAACTCTACCCTCATGAATACATCGATTTTCGATAGGTTTGTAGAAGTGAGCGATAGAGGGAGAGATACCGGGTGTTTGGGATACTTTAGGAATGTAAGAACGGGTAAGAGAGGTATCACCAACTGTTGCTCGAGGCATGTTTGTCACCTAAACAAGTCAACAACGAAATAAATTATTAAAAGAACAAGAAAATAACAAATAAAGTTTTTGAAAAACAACAAATGTGGGACAAGGATTACTTCGACTCTAAAAATAAAAACCTAAGAAGTAATCCATATGTTCCTTAATTTATTTTTCACTTAATCTAGGATGTCGAAGAATATATATTAGTTATATATTTCAACATCTAGGAAATGACCCAAACACTCCCTTATCAATACAAGACTTGACTAAAATTGTCGAAAAATATACGTTAAGTTGTATATTTTGTTGACAAATATTAGTTCATCATTTTTTGACTTGGTGAGAGTTAAATGGTGTTTGTTTTGTCTCATCATTATGTTTTAAAACGTTAAACCAAATGCCCCTTTATTTTACACTTTTTATAAAATGTATCAATATATATATGAATTATATATCTTGATAACTTATACAAGTTAGTTACGGGTTTACACATGTGACAAAAATATAGTGATGGTCATTTCGACTCTAAAAATTGACCCTAAGGAACGAACCAAACACCCCTTTATTTTTATAAGACTTTTATTCATTGATTCGAAAAATAAACATTTAGATATGTATGTTTCGATAGACAATGTATGATTGTTTTAACAAGTTTTTGGCATGAATCAACAATGTATAGACTTTTGTTCTAAAATTTCTTAGTTTAAAAAAAATTGAAAACTGTATATATGTTTATAAAATTTTTGAACCAAAAAAAGTTTGTGACTCAATTCTATTGAATGTATTGAATTCCTATGACTACAAGAATCATTGTAGTTATGTATTTTCTAGACCTAATTGAAAAAAAAACAAGATCAAGAGGCTCCTTTCCATCATATCATGTCACATCATGACAACGCATACATACCTCATTCATCCTTATACAACATGTAGCTAATTAAATTTGAAATTCAAATTTCAAATCTTTTCCCTTTTTCTCTCCAAGCAAAGAATATTCCAAAATATTCTCTTATACCCTAACTTACTATTTCAAATCATTAGTTGAACACACAATGCTAGTTTAGACTTTGATGAATACCCAAACTACCCTCTTTCTGATAATTCATTTCTCTCTTTACTTTATCGTATAAGCATAATTGCTTTTGTATTCCTCACCCTTGCAATATTCTTTCCTCTCTTTCTCTTCTCTAATCCTTTAAGTCTAAACATCAAGTGTTCTTAATATTCTCCTCTATCATCCATTGAAGAACACATATCTTTGCAAGAGAGCCACACAAGTACCTAATCCATACTTGTGTGTTTTGACGAGGGTCTTCTTTCTCATACCCTTTCTTTAGAATCGAGTCTCTAGGCTAGGTTAGGACTTGGTTCATCCATCTATCTTTCATCTTATCGAGTTGTAAAGAAAGTCTTGTATCAGTCGGATCAAGCCTAGATCATTAGGGATCTAGTTAGGGTTTGATATTTGCTAAATTGTATATGTAAATTACCCGGGATTTTGCCAAATAAAAGCCAAGAAAATGCCAAAAGAATAGAAAATGTGTGCTTTTGTGTCTAATTGTGCAGGAAAGGATTGAAAAGACAAAAAGAAGCAAAAACCGACAAGGAACGAAAGAGACAAGAAAATGAGTGAAGAAACAGCCAAAGATCAAAAGCCGGATCAACCCGACACAGCAAGAAATGAAGTCAAGAGTCAAATTAAAAGCCAAGGACTAAAAGTGACAAGTCTTCAAAGTTTAAAAGCTCATTTGGAGTTATAAGATTCAAGGACTTAATTTGCCAATTGTGAAAAATTGTTTAGTAAAGAAGAAAAGGAAGAAAGAAAGAACAAGGACTGGAATTGCCATTCTCCAAACTGTTTTTACACTATATTTGTGCGGACAAGAAGACAAACGGCTGAAATTCCATAAGCTCTCAACCTCTCCTCTTCCATCCTCTATAAATAGGAAGCTTAGGACTCATTTTAGAGAGTTAGTTTTTTGTTTTTCAGTTTTTATTGTTTTTTTTTTACCTTTTAAGCAATTTTTTAAGCATTTTTCAAATTGAGTTTAAAGCTCTTGTACCTTTGTTTCTTTCAGCTTGTACATCTTCAATTGAGTATTAATAATTCAATTCTCAAGTTTCCTTAAGCTTAGATTTCCATTTTAAGCAAATTTTACCTCATAAGCTCTCCATAAGCTCAATTGAGCTTATTACTGATTCATAAGCTCCATTTCAGTCAAATTGAGTTCCCAAGCATTTCTTTTACTCTTTTGGTTCAAAGTTTAGTTAAAGCATGATTACTTAAGGCTTGTGTGTTCATTTTGGGAGCTAAAGAGAAAATAAGCTAAAATCTAGCTTATTGAGCTTTTAAGCAGGTTTAGAGGCAAGGTGCCATCAGGAGCTTGATTTTATAAGTCACTCATTCAGAAAGAGTGACTTTGTGGCTGAGACTACTTAAAATTTCAGGTTTACTTTTCTACATTTAAATTTAGCATTTGAAAGCTTATTACATAGTACCTATTGCTTTTAGAATCTTATGCTTAATTCTGTTTTACTTTCTCAATTTGTTTATAGCTGTGTTAGTTTTAAGTTTTCTAAGTGGAAACTCATTTAGATTTTAGAACTTTACAAATTCTGTCAAAGTCATAGTAAATAAGCTAGAAGAGAAACTTGCTATTTCTCTCAAATAAGCTATGAATTTTAGTCTTCAAATAGCTCTATTAGGTCAGTATAAATAGAATTAGATAAAAAGTTTAGGATGTTTTAGCTTTTTAATAGTTTTTAAGTGCAATTAGTATTGACAGCTTATTAGTAAGGGAGTGTTTGGATTTAGCTGTAATTGACTTAAAAAGTCAATTACATTCCATCAAAACTTTGCATTTAGTTGAGTTAGGTTAAGTAACAAATAATCAAGCAGTTTTTAGAATGTAGATTTTATTCTTACAAAATTTAGAGTTTAAAATCTCTTGTCTAGCACCAGGGCAGTTTGAGGAGTGAAGTTTCTATAGGTTTGAAGTAAATCATGGAAATTTAGAGTTAACTTTGTGAATAGTGTACATTTAGATAATGTGAGTAAGTAGGATTTAAGAGATTTCAGTTTAAAACCTAGCCTGAATTGGATACTAATGCCAAATGCATCAGCAACTTTCAACAGCAGCTAAAGTGATTATAGGATCTTTTTCATCTTAATTTTCTTTTTAATTTTGTTAAAGCTTAGCTAATGTTTGTTTAGACAATTCAAGTATACATAATAAGCATAAGGTAGCTTCTTTTAGTTTTCATTTTAATCAAGTAATAAGCTCTGAATAAGCAAAAATCCAAAAAGCTTATTAAGTCTTTACTTTCTGTAACAGCCTTGGTTTTGCTTATTTTCTGGCTTATTCTTTTGTTAAAAGTTAGAAGTCCTTTTATTAAAGTTGTAGATATTAAGCTCCTTAATAAGTTTGTAGTTTTGAGTTTTAGCTGAAAACCATTTTTTAATAAGCCAAAGATAAGCTGAAATCGCAGGGTCTGTTCTGTCATTTCTTAATAGTTTAGGGTTATACGTTTTAACTGTAGTGTTAATTCTCCAAAGTTCGCCCGCCTACCCTGTAGTTTACTTTCTTTCACTTTCTACCCTGTCTTTTCTAGAATAATAATTAGAATTAATATTTTTGATTTTAGTTTTAATAAATTAGGGTTTTGTTTTAATTACACAAATTAGGGTTCAATTGGGTTTTTAAAATTGGGGCTTTTTGTTCCATAATTTTTCTGCACCTTTTTAGAATTTAAAAACCATTTTTCTATATTTTTCTCATTAAAGTTGTATTTTCTAGAAATTTAAATAGACTTTAGTGATTTACTTTTTCTTATAAAATTCATAGAAAATAGATAAACAGTTGAAAAATTAAAATTCTTTTTGCATTAATTTTCATTTTAAATCTAGTATTTTTGAAAAATAAAAGAAAAATTTTAGTGTTAATTTTTAGAAAAAGTTTATTTTTGTTAATTCATTAAATCTTAGAAAAATATCTGTTTCTACTATAGTGTAAATTTGAAAATATTTGCCCGCCTACCCTGTTCTTTCATTTCTTTCAATTTCTACCCTGTCCTTCTTAAATAAATAAAATAGTTTTAATTTTTAGTTTTTAGTTTTATAAAAATTAGGGTTTTGATTTAATTGAACAAATTAGGTATCAATTAGGGCATAAAAATTAGGGCTTTTGTTTCTATTAATTTTCTGCACCATTTTAGCATATTAAAACCATTTTTCTATAATTTTCTCATTTGATTTGTATTTTCTAGCAATTAAAATAGATTTTAGTTATTACCTTTTTCTTATAAAAATCATAAAAAATAGAAAAATAGTTGAAAAATTAAAATTCTTTTTGCATTAATTTTCATTTTAAATCCAGTATTTTTGAAAAATAAAAGAAAAATTTTAGTGTTAATTCTTAGAAAAAGTTTATTTTTGATTAAATCATTAATCTTTAGAAATACATAAAAAATTCTAATTCTTTTTCCTAAAATTTTCATTTTAAATTTGTGATTTTTAGGTATAAAATTTGTTTAAAGTCGTGCCTTAGTTTTTAAATTTCAGTTTTAGCTCGCGTTTTAACGTTTTGTGCATTTAAATTTCGTGCTAGTTAATTGTTTTTCAATTCATGCTATTATATTTTGTAGTGTAATCAACAAATCAAAAGTCTTTTATCATTCTTGACTCGAATCCGAATATTCCAAATTCTCAATTCACGATTTCGTTGGGACACGACCCGAGAAAAAATACTTCCCGGATAAAAATATACAAATTGTGTTTTCTTTAGTGAGATTTTTACCCTTATATTTCTCTTGGTTGAGAAGTATTTTGGAAAGAATTCTTACGGGATTAATATAATACGTATATAAATTTGACTACACCAAATTTTGGCGCCGTTGCCGGGGAAGTCGTGAACGATTGTTGAAGAATATTCGTTGAAGTAGAGTTTCGAAGATCCTTCCTTTGGAAGTTATTTTGCTATTTTTCTATAAAAATATAAAAAGTTCATTAATTCGATTCCTATCGAATTAAGTAAAAAAAAATATAATAA
>BQNB010143492.1:0-16986 GCA_026074375.1 Tanacetum coccineum | reverse complement strand
AGCACCTTTCCCACAAGACTTACAAGTGCATCATTGACAAAAGATTCCATCTAACGAATCACCACACTCGTAACAACAATTTGTGGAGGACTTTGCGAGGAATTTTCATCGGGTCCTGTTTGACAATGAATGGCCCTCGAGGAGCATTAACAACGTTGGTATCGTCATCGGATGACTCGTAAGTGTTTAGAAGGTCTTGGTAAATTCCATTTTCATGACAAATTGTAAACCAAACTTCCTTTAATTTCTTTCGCCATAGAGCACATCCTTGACAATTTGGACCTTCAACCGGGTTTCCACACTTGGGACAATCACGAAGGGGTTGTTGAGATGAGTCGGGTGTACAACAATATCCTTTATTATACAACGATCCACAAGACGAACACTCTTTAATCGTGAAGAGGGGATTCAAACGATAATCGAGTGACGCCATAAGAATTAAACAATATAGAGGGTTAAGAAAAGAATTAAATGGATAAGAAGAAAAAGAAGATTATTTTTGGGTTTTTAGGTTTTTTAAACAACATATTTTATTAAAGGACAAAACGAGATCGAATAACTTAAACCAATAATCAACTTGTTTCACGGTAGCTCTCTAAAAGAAAAACGCACAAAGGAGCGGAGGAGCGGGAAAACGCGAAGCTATTAAAATCCTTCTCTTTTCGGGTCGTAGTTCCTCGGAACAACCCTCCTTATACTCCTCTTATAGTTTGTTAATCAATTAAAGGTGAGCCGCACTTCACAAGTGACACAAAGACAAGTTTTAAATCTTTTGTTGTTTTTAAATACTTTAGGAAAAGTATTTATGATTATTTGATAATATATTCACAAAAATTGAGAAAATAAAATATTTTTGTATTTTTATATTTTTATAACAAGAAAATAACTTCACAAGGAAGGGTCTTCAAGGCACAACAAACTTCAACTCGATGATCGTCTCACGGCCTCCCCGGCAACGGCGCCAAAATGATAACCAAAGACTTCTTACTATATATAAATATAATCTAAATATATAAATATATAATAACAATCAATAATTATAATTCAATTATAGTATAAGTATTCCAAAAGATTCAAAGAAATTACTTTTATCCAAAGTAAAATCAAAAATCCCCTGGGTCGTTTCCTGACGAGGCGTGAATGGAAAATCGAGTGTCGGTTTGGGAATTATGCTTGAATAATCACAAATTTGGGTTTGGGATTCTAAATCTACTAATAACATGCAAAAACAGATAAATGAAAACTAAAAACGAAAGCAATTAAAGAAAAACGCGAAAAAACGTTAACGGGATCAAATCCCGTGCTTTAAAAAAACTAAATTGAGAAATTTTAACCCTACGAATGCAATTTTAATTTTTCTAAGTCCTAAATGATAAAAGAAAATTTAAAAAAAAAGAATTATATTTTTTTGACTTTTATTTTATTTAATATGATAACCCTACGAATGCAAAACTAATTTTCCTAGGTCCTAAATGATAAAAGAAAATTTTGAAAAAAAGAATTATATTTTTTTGACTTTTATTTTATTTATTATGATTTAAAAACAATTTTAATGAAAATAAATGATTAAAAATAGTAAACAAATTTATAAAAATCTAAAAAAATTTAGAAAAATACTTTAAGTAATGAATAACACAGGAAAAATACAAACTTTTAAAAATACTGAATGAATAAGCTGGAAATAAGCTAAACTGCCTAAATGTGTTTATAAATAAAGTAATGCAAGACATAAACTGAAAAAACCCAAGGCAAGTTGGTTATGTGTGTGCATTGTGAGACGATTGGTGTGTCAAGGGGATAGTCTGTCATGGGCTCTCGACCCCCATATCAGCGCCTTCCCTTTTTGGAAAACGTTTTTTTAAATCTTTTTGCACAAACTTAAAGAGGACATAAAAATAAGAACTTTTTTTAACTACAACTTTTTATGAAAATTAAAAATAAGCTGGGAAAAAGCACATAAAAACAGACAGAATGCTATAAATCACTAAGGACTAAAAGGGCTTAAACTATTTGGGATTTTAATGACTAATAAGCACAATTTAAAAGGAAATAAGCAAAGACAGAATATTAACTATATCTAATAAGCATAAAAGAACAAAAATGAACAACTAAATTAGGCTGAATAGGCATGAAAAAGCACTAAACAAATAAGGGCTAAACTGCTAACCAAACAGACCCACAAGGCACCTTTGGGCTTATTTATAAGCTTGAAGATGGAACTTTATGGACTTAAGGCCTATATCTATGAAAAGATGGTACTAAGGGCTATAAGAATCAGCAAACAAAAATCATTTTGAAATACAATTAAGCCATGAAAAGGTCTTATAAAAAGGCATGTTGAACCTAGCATATGCTGAACTTTTGATTTTTCTTAAAAGAGAAAAGGGCTTATGCAGCCTTGGTTTTAAGCAAGTAAATTAAGCTGAAAGTACAAGCTAAGTTAAAACTGATAAAATTGATACCACAAAGAGCTTATAAAAGAAAATTTAGATTCTAAAACAATCATTCGCTTATCTAAATTTGATCTTAAAACTAAGGCTTTTAAATTGAGTTCTTGACAGTTTTTTTATCAAGATGGGTAGATAAGTGAAAGACTAAAAACCATTGAGCAAACCTTTAGACCAGATTATATATCAACTAAACAACATAAATGAGACTTAGAAACTACACTTTTGAACCTAAGGACCTTGAATCAAAGAAGTCCACCCTAAAACTGTTTTTACCACCACAGACTTGAACTAAGCACACATAAATCTTTGAAAATAAGTATTAACCCTTAAAAACTTTTGAAAATTAAACAAGAGAACTTAAATAAGCTTGACAAAATTGGCTTGATGACCCAAAGCCATTTTAGAACTGAATTGACCCATTTTCAGCCTTAACCAAACACCCCTTAATAACTCAAAATATGACATATAAGCGTGAACAGATTAAAAGAAGCATTAAACAAGATCAAATAAGCAATAATGAGAATAAATAAGCATAAACAAAACAGAAACAAGCACATATAAGTAGAATTTAAGTAGTAATAAACAAATGTCATAAAAATAAGCAACAATAGAAAATAAAACTGACCTTTGCCCTTTGCTCTAAACAAGGGCTTAAAAGAAATTCTTAAAAGCTCTAACCTACCTATCACACTCCTATAGCTTCCCATGAAGCTCTAAAACCATGGCCATCCTGAATTTACCATGCTCCAACGCTTCTTGGATAGATTTTTGATAAATAAAACAGTAACTTTTAAAGACATTTGCAAAAACTTTAAAGAAGTTAAAAACATATTATATCAGCTTAAAAGAGCTTAACAAAGACACTCGTGAATGAAAATAAGCTTGAATGGCATAAAACTCAAAATTGCTTTAAACATGAAAACTTGAAAAAGTGAAATTTCATTAACTATTAAAGGATTACAAAGCTTTGAGACAGAAATTTAAATACAATAAAACATAAATTAAGACATTTAAAAGTAAAATTAAAACTACAACTACACTACTCCTAGCTAACCCCCTCTTTTTCTCTGTCTTCTTTCTTTTTATAAGCTGTGAGGTCTTCATCTTATGTGCTTGTTGTGCTTTCTGTGTGAGGACTTCAAAAGTATCATCTGAGCCTTCAATCTTTCTTTGGCTCCAAGCAAGTTAATCACAGCCATTCATTATCTTGTCTTATCCCTTGTCGAATTGGATTCTTGGGGATTGCCAAGGTGGATTTTAGAGGTTTGTATGGTGGGTTAGGGTGGTTTATGAAGTTTTGTTGTGGAGTGAGGGGTTTGTTTGTATGTTGCAGGTGTGACAGACACACAAAATGCGTGAGGAAGATATACAGTGTTTTGGCGCCAATTTTTGTTTAAGGTTAACTGGGTAAAGGTTTGTTGGAATGGCAACAATGGTCCCTCAACTTGTATAGTAGTATTGCACGTATGGTCCTTTGTGGGGTAAAGTTTTAAGGATGTTGGCAAAAATGGCCCTTGAGGTTATATAGAGTCATTGCATGGATGGTCCTTGTGGGCTAACAGACTTAACAGCCAAGGGATTGGGCTGTTAAGTCTTTTGGGCTTTGTTAACTGTATTTGGGCCGAGTATGTATAAAAAGGTTTTGGCCCATTTCTTTGAAATAGTCCTCTTGTAATACCTTAATGGGCTGACCCTGCCCATTAAATGGGTACGGGTGAGCCCATTAAGTATTTCTTCGATTTCAGTTATGGCTTTGACTTTGACTTTGACTGGGTTGACTTTTTGTTGACTTTGACTTTTCATGCTTTGGCTTTTCATGCTTCTTCACATTCCCGTGCTCGGTTTTGTCGATTTGGCTTTGTTTTTGTCCTTTTCTTATATATTCGTTACCTGCACAATATAATTGCAAAACATACAAATACAATGTATTTTTGGTACGTTTTTGGTTGTTTAAGTCCGTTTTTAATGGTAAAGGTATGTGTAATTAAACACATACCAATTAGTATTCCGTGCTGAAATTTTTTCAAAGAATTCACCAAGTCATGAACGTCATTCCGTTCATAGTATCAATATTATTGATTCTTCGTGTGAAGAAATTTCTAATCAAAACAAGCAGAGTAGTGGCAGTACCACTTCTCATTCAAATCTTTCCCTTCCTAGTTATGAATCATTTTTCTTTGATACTAAAGAGAAGAGTAGTGGCAGTACCACTTCTCATTCAAATCTTTCCCTTCCTAGTTATGAATCATTTTTCTTTGATACTAAAGAGAAGAGTAGTGGCAGTACCACTTCTCATTCTGATCATTCTCTACCGGACTACAAAGCATTCTGTTTTGATGTCGATCATATCGAAGAGAAGAGTAGTGGCAATACCACTTCTCATTAAGATCTTTCTCTTCCTTGTAACAACCCTAAATTTTCATCAATGTAATATATACTTATTGTATTAAGTACAACCATTTTCACGAGAATATTTTTTTATTCCATCCATTATGTAACATAGTTTACATAACCAAAGTAAACGAGCTCACGCAACTACCAATACCAACCCCATCAACGTTTATGTCAAATAAACATTATAATATGTCAAGCAATATGTTCAAATATCAATACGTTATCTATTTAACGTACCATTTATAACGTTTTTATAAAACAAACCTTATACGTTAACAATTAAACCAAAACCCTAATCATATGTAATATTTTTATGCAATTCAAAGGTACAAGCTTTTAAGGCATGTGTACAAATTTCTAATGCATCATAATTTGAATATCATTTCCCACCAAAACCCTAGTACAACTTCTTAAAGCTCAATATACAACCCTGTTATGCACAATATTCAAATTTAGCCGTTTTCCCTCTAAAACTTTATAGCATTCATACCACCTTTTTAGCCTAGGATACAAGTTCACTTAGCACAACATTCAAACCATGTTTCCCTCCTAAACCATGGTACAACTCTTTAAAGCACAATGTACAAATCTACATAGCATAGAATTCAAATTTTCCATTTTCCCTCCAAATTTCTTTTAGTTTCGTACAACCTTTTTAAGCTCATGTTGCAAGCCTCCAATGCACACTTTTCTCTTAAACCCTAACCTTAACTAGTCCTACCCTAACCCTAAAACCTAAACCCTAATCCTAAACCCAAAAACCCTAGCAAACCTGTTACACCCTTAAACTAGTTCATAGTTTTCAGAATCTGGTCCGTTGATAAAACATAGGATATGGGAAAAATCAGTAGGCTTTGGGTATTAAGTAAAAATACAAGGTTGTAGCCCTATGTCTTTTGATCATTTTTCTTGTTGACTCAACCCAATTCGATGTCGGATGAATTAGTTATAGCCGAAATGGCAAAGGTGCGCAGATTCTGCACACTTGTAGTAAATGGTTGTTATCTCTAAATGTTTGTATAGTGACCCCTAAATATTTAAAACTAAAAGTTGTAGAGGACTCAAATATCTAACCATGCTCACTAGCTTGAGCTTAATCGGAATTACGGTTTGTAAATTACAACCATTTTACCAGGACCGATGTTGGTTATCCAAAAACAGCCATGAACTCGACCCATAATCACCCTTTTGCCCCAAGAAACACCCTTGGACACCACTCCAACATCTTGGCCACCACTCCAAGCTATACAACTTGGTCTCCAAGCCTTACAACCTTGGGCACCACTCCTTCGTACCCTATATAAAGTCGCATACATGCATGCATTCCAAACTCACCATTCAAACTCAAATCTCTCTCAAGTCATGTTCTAGCTGAGCTAAGGAAGCTAAGGAAGAAGGCACAAACTAATTTCGAAGCCAAGGTTAAGGAAAAGAAGCTCTAAGTTTGTCTCTTAAGGTTTTTGACTCATTCCACCATTTTCGACCCATTCTAAGTTCTTGTAAGTCTATCACTCGTTCTATAAGCTATTATAGATCATATATAAGCTCTTATACATCCTTGTGATCATGTGAAATGAACCATTAAAGCTCAAACCTATCGGGTTATAATTTTAATCCCAAACGTACCCTTTTTGGATTAACGAGCTCAAAAGCTCATTTCATAAGCTCCAAGCTCGTAAAATTTACTTATTCTAACTTATTTTAGCAAGTTATAAGCTGCAAATACTTTCAAGATTGAAAAATACAACTATTATGGATTTTGGACTAGAAATGAAATCATTTTCATGCAAAGGGTTATATATTGTAAATATTGAAACATATAAACTACAAGGGCTGTTTTTGTCAACACCTAAAAGTTGTGGATTTAAAAGTATAAAATTATATGTAAAGGGTTAATTTTAGCAGCAAGTATTTGAGAGCCGATATGTCGATACACTATGTTTTTTTGACAAGACGAGAAATATAGGCCGAAATTTCTCGAAAGCATACACTACGGCAAGTAATTCTTTTTCCGTTGTAGTGTAATGTGCTTGAGCCTCGGTCATAGTTTTGCTTGCATAGTGTATCGGCTGGAAGTGCTTGGTCTTACGTTGCCCTAGGACTGGCCCAACTGCAAAATCACTTGCATCACACATGATTTCAAAGGGCAAGTCCCAATCGGGAGCAACTAGAATTGGAGCCTGGGTTAACTTCATCTTAAGGGTTTCAAAGCTTTCGATGCCAATTTCCTTCGAGAAGAATAAACGGAAGTTTTCTTTTTCAAGAGGTGGGTCATGCACTGGGCGATTTGGAAAAATCCCTAGAATAAATCGTCGTAGAATCCGCCAGTGACCGAGAAAACTGCGATACCTTCACGTAAGTGGATGAGGTAACTTTGCAATGACATCAACTTTTGATTTATCAACCGCATCCCGGATTTAGAATCTTATGGCCAAGGACTATGCTCCTGACCAAGAAAGTTGGCATATTTCCCAATTTAGGCACAAATTGGTGTCCTTCACACCTTTCGAGTATTTTTTGTCTAAATGGGAAAGGCAAGAGGAGAAAGAATCACCGAAAACTGAGAAATCATCCATGAAGACTTCCATGGTTTTCTCAATCATATCGTGAAAGATTGCAACCATACACTAGGAACGTGCCCGTGGCGTTGCTAACCCAAAAGAGCATGCGGACGATAGGCAAATGTCCCGTAAGGGCAGGTGAAGTAATTCACCTCTTGATCAAGTGGGTCCAATATGGATTTGAAAGTAGCCGAGAATCCTCCACAAAAAGCAATAGTACATCATTTTCTTTCTGGCTAATCTTTCAAGCATCTCTTTGACCAGTTGACTTTTCTGTTGACTTTTTGACTTGATTGACTTTTCGGCTTTGATTTGGCTTTGTCTTTCACAGTCTTTTCCATTCCGAGTCCGGTTTTGTCGTTTTGGCTTTGTTTTTTGTCCTTTTCTTAGTTATCCGTTCCTGCACAACACAATTAGCAAAACAAGCGTATATTTGGCATTTTAAGTCCGTTTTTGGTTATTTAAGCTCGTTTTTAAAGGTAAAAGGTATGTGTATTTAAGCACATACCACTCTTCTCTGATGTTGAACTACGGGTTTGGCATTTTCTTCCATCAAAATATTATGGGTGCAAAACTGTGGATCTATCCCCTTAATATTAGAAATCTTCCAAGCTATGGCACGTTTGTGTGACTTAAGAACCTTGATCAGGGCGATTTTATCCTCATCTTTCAAATTTTTAGCGATTATGACGGGTAATTTGTCATCACCCTCCAAAAACGCATACTTAAGATGGGATGGTAAGTCTTTGAGTTCAAGGTCGGGAAGATCTTCACATGAAGATTTAATCTCTTCAGGCACATTTATTTCACAAACTGGTGACGTAGGGAGATTTGGGTCACTATTGATCACACTTAACAATTCCTCAAGGTAAACAGTATCTCCCTCAGAATCATAGATGCCGTCAACACCTGGTGGTATTGAATCATCATGTTCAAGAAATGCATCGATCTCTTCCATGAGAAAATCACTTCCTTCGAAGGAAGTGAAAGATGGAGAGCGAGAATCGATCATAAGGTCTGAAGTAGAAGTGGGATTGCCACTTTCAGAATTTTCGAGTACTTCTTGAACGTATTCTTCACAAGCAATGTCAATAACATCGACTCGGTTAACCGATTCAATGATATTGTAGGAGAGAGTTTTAGTATCACCAACTTTGAAGGTCACGGATTGGTCATCATGTCTAAGGGTCATTTGTTCACCGTGAACATCTATCAAGGCACGTGCCGTCCTCAAGAAAGGTCTTCCTAAGATTAGGGGAACCCGAGGATCGGCAACGTAATCAACGACCATAAAATCGGCAGGAAAGAAGAACGTTTCAACTTTCATGAAAACATCCTCGGCGATGCCGGTGGGAGTAGAAATTGTTCGGTCGGCAAGTTCAAGTATCATTCGGGTTTTGGTCAAAGCTGGGAGATTTAGTTCTTTCCAAATGGAGCTTTTGAGCCAAACAGCCCAAAAGGGCACTTTTGGGCTTATTTATAAGCCTGCAAATGGAGTCTTGAGGGAAAAAGGCTTATATACCCTTGGACATTGGCCTATGGACTTCTAGGATCAGCAAACTCAAAGGAGAGCAATTCTCGTTTACCAGTGTCTTTGTCAACTCAATCATCTTATCCTTGTCATTGAGGAGCTTTCTAAACATTGGGAGAGCGTCCGCGAAACTTAGCTCGAAATGGAGATTCCGAAAAATCTCCATAAATTTTGAAGCTAGAAGATTGTCTTTTTTCAACAAATCTTTTCTTTGTTGGCCCTTGAAGGATAAGCAATAGTTGGTTAGTATCCTTTGAGCACAACGGGTTCACCAATTTGGTCATCAGTTTGAACCACCGGAGGTTGGATGTTTTCGGTGCTTGGTTGCACCGTATCCTTTGTCACCTCGGGTTCATTTTCCATCTCTTTAGGAAGAAAAATTTGAGGTCCATTATAGGAAACACCGCTTCGGGTAGTGATTGCTTTCACATCACCTTTCGGGTTAGCAATGGTGTTGCTTGGAAGAGAACCCGAGCCCGAAGTAGAACGGTATTACAATATACAAATTTGGTTGATCAGTCCCGTTAAATTTGCCATTTAATTTTGCATATTTATGCATACCTGCGTCATAGATTTGACGTATTTATCAAAATCGGTTTAGACACACCTGGTGTCTGGAAGAACTGGAGCTTGGTAAGAGTGTGCTTTGAAAGTCGGGGGTTGATTAATCTGGGGTTGGTAAACTTGTCCTTGATTGAAATTATTACCCCGATTTTGGTTAAAATTGTTCCCCCGATTTTGGTTGAAATTGATCCCCCGATTTTGGTTGTTTTGATGGTTTTTGCATAGGGAAAAACCGGAGGTCGAATTTGGTTTGCGACCAACTTAGGTCGGTAACTGGCATTCATTGATGAGTTAACCTGCTGCGCTTGTGAAACGTAATCCTTGGATATTGTCATGATAAATGTTGGCCCATCGTGGCTGGACATTTTGGTAAGAAAGACCACCCCCGCAAGTTACACAACTTTGCTCACTGCTTTACAGGAGCGGAGCTGAGTTTGTTTTTCTTACGAGAATCAATGCACTAACCCATGAAAATCTTTCAGCTCAGAGCAACATCGGATTGAAACTGCTGGGTAAAGAGCTGTACTCACTTTGGAAACAATGCCTTGCTTCGTGAGTGACAACTTTGGACTTGTCTCCGAAAGATTTTTAGGCATTCTCGAGGCATTTTATCCAGAAAGTTACCACCCGCAGCGGAGTTCAATGAATCTTGATCATTCGAATTTAGGGAATTATAGAATGTATCGAGTTGATGCAATTTCTGAAAACCCATGATTGCGGGCAATCCCCTAAGGAGGGATTCATTGAATCGGTCCCATGCCTCGTAAAACGTTTCATCAAATTTTTGTTAAAATCTTGTGATTTCATTTCGAAGATTTGTCGTTTTAGAGGGAGGGAAGAATTTGTTAATGAATTTCGACACAAGATCATCCCATGTAAGAATCGATCGAGGGGGTTCTTTTTCAAGCCAAATCTGGGCGGCTCCCTCGAGGGAAAATAGGAACTGACGTACTCGGGACGTTTTGGGAACTTTCATCGAAATCTTGTGATTTCATTTCGAAGATTTGTTGTTTTAGAGGGATGGAAGAATTTGTTAATGAATTTCGAAACAAGATCATCCTATGTAAGAATCGATCGAGGGGGTTCTTTTTCAAGCCAAATCCGGGAGGCCCCATCGCATCCTAGTAACCCTCGGTGGGTGCTTCGAGTAATTGCGCCATAGTACGATTATCGGCCATCGTAACTATGGGATGATTGAAAGTTTCTTGACTGTTATTTGGTTTCTCAAGATTGGGTGATTCAACAGAAGTTTGTCGGACTTGTTGTTGTCGACGTTTACGGGCTTGAGAACGAATGCGCATGCACAAAAATAGAAATATAAAAAGAAAATTTACACTAATTTTTTTGGTTTTTCAATGATTTATTCACAATGTATTTTAACGGACAATGAGGTAGGACAACTTCAACCAAATAATCTACTTACTTCACGGTAGCTCTCAAAAAGATAAACGCACAGGTGAGCGGAGGAGAAGGAAAGCACGGTACTTTTAAGAACCTATCTCCTTTAGGGTCGTAGTTCGTTGGAACAACCCGCCTTATACCCACTTTTTAGTTTGTTTAACTTTTCAAGGTGAGCCGTACGTCGTAAGAGACACAAATGGCAAGTTTTTAAATCTTTGATTCGAAAAATTTATGATAATACTTTAGTAAAAGTATTATATAATTGATGAATTTTATTTCTCGATTAAGACAATGTTTTTATTTTTGGTTTTTCTTGTTTTATAAATATATACTAAAAAGAAATGAAAAATATTTTTGTATTTTTATATAAAAATAAAAGAGATATTTCACAAATTCAAACACAATTTGTCAAACGTAACGATAATCGTTTCACAGCCTCCCCGGCAACGGCGCCAAAAATTGATTCGTCAATAGTATATATATAATAATATAGGAAAATAATCAACCAATTACCCTTAGCCAAGGATTGGTCAAGTATTCACAAATTAAAATATATATGTTTCCGGGAGTATGATTCCCGGGTCGTATGTCCCAACGAGGTGTGCAATTTGAGAATCGTATGACGAGTTGATAATTGATGCTTGAATGGAACGATGATTGATTGGATTTTTCTATTACTATGATTAAAAATGCAAAAACGAATAAATTAAACCTAAAAACGAAAGCTATAATGCTTAAATCCTAAAACGGAACGGAAAACGAGGGTCAAAAACCTAAATTTTGCAATTTTAACCCTAGAACAATTTTTAAACTAAAAATAGATTCTACTTGACTAAAAACGAAGTTTAAAAAAACTAGACTAAAAACGGAGTTCGTTTGGACCAAAAACGAGTCAAGACAAAAACGGGAACGAATCCTGTTCTTTAAAAAAGTGAAACTTTGCAAAAATGCCCCTACATATTTAATTTTATTTTTCCTAGAAAATATATGACAAAAGAAAATTTTTAAAAAAAAGTTTATATTTTTCTGACTTTTATTTTATTTTTTATGATTTTTTTAAAATTTTTAAACAAAATAAATTATAAAAAATACTAAACGTTTATAAAAAATTCTAGAAAAATTACACAAAATAGCTAAAAGGTTAAGGGTCCTATGAAAATTAAAGTTGATCACTCAGCTTATTGCTATAAGCTGCAAATAAGCTAAACAGCTTAACAAGCAAATGGAGAAAAATGTGTATATAAGTTAACTGGCCCAAGGGTCTAACAGAAAAGACCCAAGGGCGCAGCGGTAGTGTGTGTTGTGTATAAGGGGTTGAGGCTTGTTGAGGTCTGGGGTTCGAGCCCCAGCTCACCCTTGACTTCCAAGCTTCCCCTTTTATTTTATTTTATTTTTTTTGAAAATTTTTCTTAACAAAATTATTAAGCACAAGAAATTAAGCACTTTTAATAACTATGACTTTTTACACAATTCACTAATAAGCATGTAATAAGCACAAACAAACAGGCATGTTAACTTTTAAATTGAAAAGTAAGCACAAACAAGACCTAAAACATTCACAACAAGCACAATGCAATCAACAATAAGGAAATAAGGGCACCTAATAAGCCAGAATAAGCTATAAGCTGTGTGGCTAGTCCTGTAGGCTAAACAGTCCAAGCTACAAACATGTAAAAAGGACACAACAGGCTACAAGAAAAAGCAAATTCTAATGAGTTTGAAACAAAAATAAGCCCTGAAAATCTACCTTGAAATAAGCAGTGTTAACTTGTAAGTTAACACTGTTAGTTAAAGAGTTGGTACTGTTTGCTTTTTAAGGGGCAAATAAGCACAAGAAAACCACAAATAAGCATACAATGAGACTTGATAACACCTTATAAGCACTGATACCTGAATTAAGCTAAAAAGAAAAGACAGAAATGCAAAAATAAGCAATAAGCAAATCCTGTATACAAAACAGCCAAAAGGGCTTCTTTTGGCTCAAAACTAAGCTACCTAGAGAGTTCCTTAAGTCATGGGCTTATAGGAGCTTATACAGCAGCTTATGAGCTTCAAAGGAAAACCAATGGATTGAGTCTTGGAGCAAAAACAAGCACAAAAAGGAAGCTGATAAATCAGCTTTTTGCACCAGGGTAAATTAAAGAGCAAAACAGCCTATGGGGGCTTTTCAAGCTTAATTTTAAGCAGACAAATTGAATCTAAAGGCTAAGTGGCTTATATGCCCTTAAAGCTTGACCTATAAGCTTCTTAAAACAGCAAAAGAAAATGATTTTGAAATACATTTAAGCCCTGAAAAAACCACATGAAAGGGGCTGTTTGCATAGGTTTCTACTTTCTTTGGTTTTCAACTTTTAAGGGACTAAAGTGCAGGCCAAAATTTACCTTATCTAATAAGCTAAATTTTTAAAAATAAGCTAAAACAGATTCAAACTTCTTTCTAAACTACCCATGCAAGAGAAATCAGACCCTAAATCACAATCTAGCTTATCTTAATTAGTAATTGAAAAACTAACTTATAAGGATATGAAACTAGACTTGACAGGTTTTACTCAAAACTCAAATGAAAATGCACACTACTTGACTCACATACTACTGCATTTTGACATGATTTTAACAAGCAAAAGATACAAACAAGCACTTGATGACAATCAATCTAAATAAGCTGATAAACACACTAAAAAAAACTCACAGATTCAAACAATGGACATAAAAGTCCTTACAAATGGATTTTAAACTTTAACACCTTTTAAAAACATATTAGTATTTCTTAAAATGGCTAGTTAAAAATGAGTTAAAGACCTTGACCCATTAAAATCACCAATTTGACCCATTTGGGCACTGTCCCAAACACCCCTTTAAGACTGGATTTAGCAATTTTAAAGACTTGAAATGATGATTCAAAGCAACTAATGAGAAATCAGAGATGAAAAGAGATAACTTAGGAACAATTAAGCTAAAATGGTCAGGAAATAAGCACTTTTAAGCTAGATTGAATAACCAACAGTAACAAGCTATGTAGAAGACAAAATGAAACAGAACAATGAAATAAAATGTTGAACAATGCAGGAAGCTTTAATTAACAAGAAACAATAGAAAAAAAAACAATATTAAGAAGAAAATAACAACAACAAGGAATAATAAGCAAATATTAAGCAGTGCTACAGTAGATTTTAAGAAAAATGAAAATAAGGAACTTACAAGTTCCTTATGCTTTTCTGGCTTAATTCAAGTACCAATGGCAATCCTATTGCTCTCCCCATGGAGCTCTCAAACATAGCATACCACAATATGCTATGCCACCTTACTTTGACAGATGTATAATTTTTTATTTTTTAAGATTTTATATAATTAGTAAATGGAAAATATAACTCAAAAACTTAAAACTCGAAATTTCACTTGTATTATAACTTAAAAGAAGTACAATGCTTGGAATTGAAATAAAATAAAATTGCTTAACTTGAAAATACAATACGACTTGAAAATTAAACTTAAGAACTAGATTAAAACTTAAAAAAAACTGAACTCTTTCATTAATTTCAAAGAGAGTACATTAAATTTTACAAATACATAAAAAATTTAAGCTGAAAAAACTAGATGCCTTTAAAGGCTTACAAGCTATCTATTTATACTACTTCCAAGTCTTCTTGTGCTCTCTTTCCTTCCTTCATCTGTGTTTCTTTGTAGAGACAAAAACACAACTGTGCTTGTTGTGTGAGGTGATTTTAAGACTAATCCCAGCCTTCAATTTCTTTTGTGCTTCTTTTGAGTCAATCACAGCCATCGAAAAGCTTGGAAAGTGGTGGGATTGCCAACTTGGCAATTATACATGGGGAGGTGGTGATAGTGGAGGTGGGGGAGATGTTTTACCCAAGGTGTTGTTGGTGTTGCAGGGTAAAGATGGGGGAAAACACCCGTGATTCGTTCTTGGGTTTAGTGGGCGGGAAAATTGGTTTTTGGGGGTTGGGGATAAGCAGGGTAAAAGTTTGGGGATGGGGCAAGTTTGGTCCCTCAAAGTTATAACTGTTTTTGCAAACTTGGTCCTTGTGTGGTAAAGTTAATGAGGTTTGACATAAACAGTCCCTCAAGGTTACTTAAGTTATTACACCGTAAGTCCTTGTGGTGTAAAACTTTGCTGGATTGGCAGAACTAGTCCCTCCATGATATATGTGGTCTTGCAGATTGAGTCCTTGTGGTATATAACTTAGGGAATTGGCAGATTTGGCCCCTAAGGTTATAAATACCACTTTTGTCTTTAAGTCTTTGAAATCCAACTTTAAGGACTTGGCAAATTCAGTCCCTAAAGTTGTATTTTGGCTTTTGACTCTTCTTTGAATTTGTCAGGGTTGACTTGGGCTTTGACTTTGGCTTCTCTTCACGGTCTTTTCATTCTCGTGCTCAGTTTTGTTGTTTTTGGCTTTGTTTTTGTCCTTTTCTTGAATGTCCGTTTTCTGCACAATACAATTGCAAAACAAACATATATTTGGCATTTTATGTCTGTTTTTGGTCGTTTAGGCTCGTTTTATTTGGTATAAAATATGTGTAATTAAACACATATTAATTAGCAAATAAATTGTATAAAGCTTTGTGTTTTTTATTAGTTTGTACAATGCGTATAATAACATGTACTTTTCATTTAAGGGTGTTTTAAAAATTACATTAATTAGTAATGTGTGTTTTATTAATAACATTAAATGTGTTGACTAGTCAATAAGTATGTGTTGTAAATTGGTTAATTGTACATATTGCATGAAGTTTGTATTATTAAATTTTAACTCTTTGTTGTTTACATTAAAGATTGTACAATGTGTATCAATCCTTGTATTACTTATTTTTTTGCATTGAATGAAGAGAGAGGTGTGTGACAGAATTTTATTGTTTGCATAAAATATTGTACAACATGCATATGAATTTGTATTACTTAAAAAATGTGCATTTATTGAAGAGAGAGGGATGTGTGCAGAATTTTGATCTTTGCATAAGATGTTGTACATCATGTATTAAATTTTGTATTACTTAAAAAATTGCATCGCATTTAATGAAGAGAGAGGGTCTAAAATGTTTTATATGTAGTATAGATAAATTTGAACATGCATCTAAAAGTTTAAACAAACTCATAGAGTGTCAGATAGTTGACAATTGCAAGAAAGGTTTAGTCTATGAAAATTATAATGCAGTTCCACCTCCCCACACAGGAAATTTCATGCCTCCAACACCTGACTTGTCTTTTATTGGTTTAGATGAGTTTGTTAATAAGTCTGTAGTTGAGAACTGTAAAGCTATATCTAGTGAAGAAGAGCCTAAGGTAGTTAGGAAGAATGATGATGCCCCATGTATTGAAAAATGGGTGTCAGATGATGAGGAAGAGGATGTGTCTCAGCCTAAAATTGAAAAGAAAACAGTTAGGCCTAGTATTGTTAAGAAAGAGTTTGTCAAATCTAAACAACAAGAAAAAACTGCTAGGAAAACTGTTAAACAAGTTGAGCAACATAGGCAAAACACTCACAGTCCAAGAGGCAATCAAAGAAATTAGAACAATATGATGTCTCAAAAACTAGGAAGCAATTTTGAGATGTTTAATAAGGCCTGTTATGTGTGTGGAAGCTTTGATCATTTGCAGGTTGATTGCAATTACCATCAAAAATAGTTTCAAAATCAAAGGATGGTAAAAACCTATTTGGAACAATGCTCAAAGGGTGAATCATCAAAACTTTGCTAAAAAGACTCACCCTCATGCTAAAAAGAACTTGGTTCCAAGAGCAGTACTAATGAAGTCTGGTTTAGTATCAATTAATACTGCTAGACAAAATATTTCAAAAACAGTAGTATTGGTTAATACTGCTAGACAAGTTAATACTACTCACTCAAAAACAACAGTGAATGCTTTTAGACCAATGTCATATCTTTCTAAAACAGCACATTCAATTGTTAAGAGGCCCATTCATAAGAACATAACATTTAAAAACAGTAATATTAATCAAAGGGTTAATACTTCTAGGCCAAAAGCAGTAGTCAATGCTGATACGGGAAATAATTTAAACGCTGTTAAGGCCTCAGCTTGTTAGGTTTATAAACCAAAGAATAAAGT
>BQNB010143491.1:0-16986 GCA_026074375.1 Tanacetum coccineum | reverse complement strand
CGTTGGGACATACGACCCGGGAATATCTCTTCCGGAATCTTTTTATAATTGATTCTTACTTAAGTGTATACTATCAGACGAATCAATATCACATTGATGCAAATGGTTTAGAAAAGTTGTTTTTCCCTCTCTAAATAGATGCGTATATTGATAATTAATATTTTTAGTTGGAGCCACATATTAACACACTATATTTACATGAACAAATCCCCAAAATATAATTCCAACTACTGAACTTATAGCCATTCTAACCTTTGTATCAATTCTGTTTTTATGCTTTGTTTTGTTTGGTGTAGTAATCTATTTTCTTCTTTGTACATACTTGTTTCAAAATAAATATTAACACCAAAAACCCAGAAAAGTAAAAACCCCCAATGTGGAATTTTTAATATTAAAAATTAAAACTTCATCCACATATTTCCTGTTTCAAAATAAGAAATCACATCAAAAACCCAGAAAAGTAAAACCCCCAATTTGGAATTTTTAATATTAAAAATTACAAACTTCATCCACATATTTTGAAGATTAGGGTTACCTCGCATGGTCATTGGACATGTTGTGTTTGCTTTCAGTTATGGAGGCTGCGTGTTAAAGCTCCATGATGATCTTAATAACTGCATAATGCTTCACATCGGTAGGAGGTTCTGGTGTAACACCCCCATTTTTGACAGGGTTAATACACAAACAAGTTACTAAAGTTTCCAAAAAAGTTGTCCTAAGTAACTAGAGTTCCATTTTGTTCATTCAGGTTACTAATGTTTGTGTGACCGGTTGTTTACGTTACTCGTTATATTATCACTTGAGATACCCGGTTACAATCCTAGGTGGAAATATATTTTCTTTATTCCTTTATTTAGTATTTGACTTAGACACATTTTATTAAAAGGGTAACTGAATTCATTTTATAAATGAAACTATACCCACACCACTTCATCATCTCGGCACCACCACTACCTAATAATCATTTCCACCATACCCACACCACTTCATCGCCACCACCACCATCTTCATCATAGTCATCTGGCCACATCCAACAAACCCACACTATCAAGTACACATATCATGATTAGAACTTATTTTATTTATTCTTGTTCATCTAATTGATATAACCAACCACAACAAATCTAGACATCTAATTAATAACTCCATTTCTTTAACAAACCATAAAGCACAATCCAAACCCACAACACAATCTTTTTTGTTTTGGGATTTTTGTGAGGTGAGTTAAGATCGGAATCTGGGTTATGTTATCTTTTGTGTAAGTTAGTTTTGTGATGAACATATCTTGATCTGATGGTTTGGTATGGGACGAATGGTAGGTTATGGTTTTGTCTTTTTTGTTATTGAAGATGTGATTTGTGTTAGATCTGGGTTATGATTTCGTGTGGGTTGTTGTTTTTTGTTTGTTATCGGATGTGTGTTATGTTTTCACGTGAGGGTTGTGGGTTGAAAAACGCTGCTTAACGCCAGAGTTGGGATGCACCATGGTTTTTTTGATTTTTTCCTTTTGAATATTGTGGACGAAGATCTAGGTTTTGATATGAATAGGTTTTGTAGTGATATATATAAAATGGGTTGGTGTTGAATTGTTAATAGTTATTATGGTTTTGTTGGGTTCATAGCAAGGTGGGATGGTTGGATATGGGTTGGGGAAGAAAGGTGGAGATGGGTTGGGGAAGAAAAAGGTGTTTGAAACCATATATTTAAATTTTTTTTTTTTGGAATTAGTCAATTGAGGATTTATAAAGAATGGGTAGTGGAAAACAAACTAGAAGTATTTTTGGTGAGGTGGAAAAAGTGTCAGGTGTACGTGGCATGAGATACGGGTTATCAACCGGTAACCCCTCCTTTGAGTAACCTTAGTGTATCCTATTTACATGTTGAGTAATCTAATTAACAAACCCGTGAACATTAGTAACTCAGATGAACAAAATGGAACTCTAGTTACTTAGGACAACTTTTTTGCAAACTCTAGTACCCTGGTTGTGTCTTAACCCTTTTTGACATATAGCAGCGGAAGCTAATCTAGGGTATTACTTCATGGATCAACAGACATAATCATAGAAAACGACTCATAAAGAGACGTTTTAGAAAATTTAGTTATCATTCAATATAATCAGAGTTTTACAAAAGCAGGTCTCAAAATCTAAAAATATAAAGTTTGAATGATAACAGTTTAGCCCTCTCTAAGTTTGTGCCACTCCATGCCATAGTTTGCTCAATTACTTGAGATAAACATGCTAAAAAGGATCAACACAATGGTTGAGTGAAATTTATAGGTTTATGATAAATAGTTTGAATACAAGTCATAATAGATACTGGGTTACGCTGTTATACCCATAAGTAGTAATAATTGCATGCATGTACAATTATCATGGAAAACAGTATTATCATGGAAAACAATATTATCATGGAAAACAGTATTATTGTCCTAAGCTCATGAATCACATATTTAAACTCAATAGAATCGAGAGCCTCTATCCGAAGGCATACTAGGAGCTACTACCTAAAGAGATATTAGGAGCTACTACCCAAAGAGATACTAGGAGCTATTACCCAAAGAGATACTGGGAGCTATTACCCAAAAAGAGACTGGGATTAATGTTTCATGATATGGAAATAGTGGCACTGGAAGGTACTTAGGCAATAATATATCTGGATAGCATACAGTGGAAAAACACTTGCACTCATGGTTGTAGAGCATGTATCCCCCTCGTTGGGTTTTTAAGTTATTTCAAAATATTTAAAAGCGAGGCTATGAACTCACCTTAACAGTATAGGGAAATCTGATTAATGGCAAAAGTATATGAAATGAAAGTAACGGCCTCGTCACGCAACCTGAGGGTAATATGTCAAGTCTTAGTGTGATTGTTTATATTTCAAAACTTTATAAAGTTTAACATACATCTTACTTTGATTTATTAATTTATAGAAATATTGTATCACTGTTCGGGCTATCATAAACAGCCGGTCATGCAGAAAAACGTTTGAGGAGCTAAGACGCACTTTATTATCTTAAATCAACAAATCGTCAATACGGTTTACTCAAATGAAAGCCCCTCACATGAAATTCCCTAGTAACGTGATAACGCTAGATTTTAAAGTTTCTTCAAAAGCTATCGATGATTAAATTAGATTAAATATGTAACGTATTGTTTTATTATGGTCGATCGATGTAATAACGGACATTGTGTCAGGTTTTATAAAATCAAGTTTTTATAATACTTTATAGTATATTTTTATTAATTAAAAATAAAAATATTATATTTGTTTATTTTTAAGTATGCAAAAATAGCAATATATACCTGTTTTATATACTTTGTACAAAGTTAGTCCTTTTATATTTAACGAGTATTTATAACTTAAACCTTTAACTTTAAAACTTGGCAAAACAGCCCCTTATAGTTATAACTTTGAAATAATGACATTTTCAGCCCAAAACTATATAAGTTCATAAATTTAGAATATATACCCTTGTGCATGAAAACATTTGCATTTTTAGTCCAAAATTTATAATTTTGATTTTTTTCAATATAGAAAGTAATTTGCAGGTTATAGCTTATTATAATAAGCTAAAATAAGTTAGGATAAATAACTTTTACGAGCTTATAGCTTATCAAAATAGCTTATGAGCTTAATGATAAAAAATGGGCACGTTTGGTTTAGGAAAACCAAAACGCATGGGTTTGTGCTTTAAGGGCTTAAACAAGAGTTTCCATAGGATCTAACAAACTTTATGAAAGTTCTAAAACAAGACAAGAGTTTATTGAACGAGTTATGAGCTTACTTGAACTTGAAATGAGTCGAAAATGGTGGAAATGGGTCGAACACTCTTTGGAGATGAATCAAAGACCTCTTTTCTCTTATTTCTTGGCTTCTACTGGCTAAGTTATTCCTTTATTCTCTTCTATGGCTTGGTTAGATCATCATTTTGAAGTTGTTTTGAGTTTGAATGGTGAATGATGAATGAATGTATGTATGCGTGTATGTATAGTGTAGAAGAGAAGTAATGGCCAAGTTTGTGGAGTGGAGTAGTGGCCAAGCTACTTGGAGTGGTGGCCAAGATGTTGGAGTGGTGCCCAAGGGTCTTGAGTGGTGGCCAAGGGTCTTACTTGGGGCTCAAGGGTCGAATTTTTAATGAAAGGGCATGGCTATTTTTGGAAACCAATATATAGTCTTGGTAAAATTAGTTGCATTTACAACCATAACTGCGATCAGAAGTAAAATGGTTGCCATTTACAAACCGTAACTCCGATGAAGCTCAAACCAGTAAGCATGGTTAGATATTTGAGTCCTCTACAATTTAAGTTTTACATATTTAGGGATTACTATACAAAAATCTAGAGATAATAGCAGTTTACTACAGGTGTGCAGAATCAGCGCACCTTTGCCATTTCGGCTATAACTAAATTATTGGACATCGAATCGGGTCGAGTCAACTAGAAAAATGATCACAAGACATAGGGCTACAAACTAGTATTTTTACTTATACCCAGAGCTTACTGATTTTGCCCAGATCCTATGTTTTATCATGGAAAAGATTCTGAATCTATAATTATGAACTAGTTTAAGTGGTATCGGATTTGCTAGGGTTTTCGGGTTAGGGTTTTGGTTTTGGACGAGTGTGGAATGGTGTTTGGAGGAAAAAAAATATGTTTAAATGTTGTGCTTAGAAGACTTGTACTCTAGGCTAGAAAGGTGGTACTAAATGCCTTGTAGAATTTGGAGGGAAATGAGCTCATTTGAATATCATGCACAATCGGCTTGTACTTTAAGCTTTAAGGTGTTGTACCATGATTTAGGAGGGAAAACATATTTGAATTTATGCTTAGGAATACTTGTACATATGCATCATAAGCTTGTATATTCGTTTTGTATGTATACATTACATGTAGTTAGGGTTTTGGTATAAACGTTAACGGATAAAGTTCATTTAGTAATAATGTTATGAAAATTACGTTAAATAGATAACGTACATGATATAGAGGATATTAGAATATTGACTTGACATATTAAGGCGTTTACTTGATATAAACGTAGATAGAATTGGCATAGGTAGTTGCGTGAGCTCGTTTACTTTAGAAATGTAAACTATGTTACATAATGGAATAAAACAAAAAATTTCCTGTGACAAAGTAGTATTTAATATAATATAAGTGGAAATTACAGTGATGAAAATTGTGGGTTGTTACATCTGGTTTGTTGCCTACCAATCCCAAGCAGGTCATATAAACAAATTCGCTACGAAATGGGGACAGTCGGGTTAGAAAAACAGATCTCAAAACATCAAATCAAATCCATATTAAAAAATACATGAAGAGAAGAAGATGATGATGAAGATTGCCGTTGTTGCCATCCAGTCGCAGTGGCAGCTGTATGTGTGTTTTTTTATCATTGTATTGATTTGTATTCTGAGTGCCTGCATTCATTCATCATTGTTGTAACTTCCTGATGATTTGTATTTCCTGCATTCATTCAGTCCATTATTAAGACTCCCTATTAAATTTAGGGGACTGAATATTTTACTGAATATTCAATGTCAGGCAAATGTAAAGGCTGAGCAAACAATCAAACATAAATGGGTTTTAATGGGGAAAATCATTAACACAGCCTATTAAATTAACAAGACTGAATCTTTTATAATATTAAGATACTTCCATTCTTAGAAATACAACAACTTTACTTTAGTGACTGGTGCTGTCAACTTTTTATTATCTTTTCAGTAACTCGTATTTGTCTTGACTTTCTTAAGGATGCACATTATCCCGCTCTTTTGTGATTTTGAAAAGTACCGCCTAAATATCTAAGAGACATTTTAAGTTAAGCTATGTTGGTTGGATTAGAGAGCTCATTCTCTCATCAAGCCATTGTCGATCCATGATGAACATTTGCCCTTCAGTTTCTAGTTCTAATACATACAAGCTGACTCCGCATCAGCTAGATAGTATATCTTCAAATTATCTTTGATTGCTTAACAATGTTTTTGACGTGAACCTTGTTGGGGTTACTCGTCAATTCATCAACGAATATTCTTATATTTAATCTAATTTATGTTTAAATTTTAGTCGAATTTATGTTTAAATCTAGACTAAAACATTGGACATTGAATTGGCCTTACAATCTCTCTTTTTATTTAAATATAAGTTATACTATGTTAAATTATTGTAAATGAGCACACAACTTTATCTTAGGTGGTGTTTGTTTTTTCAGAAATATCTCTTAACAGCATCTTAATCTGACTCATTCAGATGCGGTCAAATATTTAGGTCATTAAGACTGTTTGTTTTTTTCATGTCATTCAGAGGCAGTAAGATCCAAACACTGTTAAGAGCGTTTGTTTTTTTCTGGCCATTAAGAGGCAGTAAGAGGCATAAACCTCTTACTGGACTAGATGTGAAGGGGGTGTCTTAACACCTCTTAATGTCTTTTTTTCTTATCTTTTTTGTTTATTTTCTACTTTACTTTTATTTTTTTATTTCATTTCTTGATTTTTTTTCTTATTTCACTTTTATCTTTTGTATTAAAAGTATTAAATAGAATGATTGCATATGTTTTGTTATATAAAGAATGTATAAGATGATATGTGTCAATTTATATTTTGTTCAAATTAAAGGGCACGGTTTCGGACTCATAAATCTTAATTCTAACGTGACTCATTTAGTTAATCGTTTTAAAAGTTCAATTTAAACTCTAATATGTTTATTTTTGTCGAATAAACATGAGATTGCATTTTTTTAAATACTTTAACTTTAAATTGATTATATTATAAAGTTTGTTTTTTATTTTAAAATTTTTTTTTTGTGCGAATGCAATCATTTTATATTTAAATTGTGAAAACTATTGTTTAACACATCTATATATTTTTACCAAAACAAACAATTTTATTTCATTCACATTCAGACTTCTCGACCACTTATTCAGATTAAGATGGGAATTAGATTCAGACTTTTCTACCAAATATTTAGATTCAGATGTGCGAATCAGATTCAGATTCAAAGCCTCTTAATAAACAAACAGCACCTTACTAATATTTTTTTAAGTGACTAGTAAACAAAATGTGGAGTTTAATCAACCTTAATCCTTTAAGTTCTTCATTTTCCTTTTACCCTCTTCATAGTCTCCCTGCTCTCAATCATTGAATTCATCCTAGCTAAGAAGTTTTTAATCTTCTAAGAGTGCATCATGATATTTCGACTAAGTGTAATCAATTGAGTTGTAGATACAAAGTGCATATAATATTGGAGTTGCTACATATTTGAGATGAATACCAACTACACTCGGTATCATCAAATTGCTAATTGCATTCTCTCAAGGTTAAATTATTATTCTAGCATGATTCTAAAGCTAGTTGACACATTGATGTTTTTTAAACAATCGAGATAGTGTTGTAAGTTGTAACACTTAATTATACCTTTATTATTAAGAGGGAAGATTGTCATCCCGAGGTGGACTTTAATGCTTCTAAAAACCCGGTTCATCCTGTCCTTTGTATTAACTCGGTCGGCCCGTCCAACGTTTTAATGCAACTTCTGGACACGTGTTTTCTCCTCCTTTCTCCATCAAACATCTTCACACTTGTCTCTACATGAACACAGTATAGTGGATTAGGTTGGGTGACACACACACTTAAGAGATCCACCATCTATTTTTTCACGCAGTGGTTTTCGCACCGAACAAAAAACACACACACAAAACTACCGATCGCGTGACAGTGGCTCCATTCCACTGGCGACTGCTCTTATGTGTGCTCCAGGATCATTCTACTAAATAAAGTTGGTCAAATCTCTAAAAAAAGGTAAATATTTATACTTTTTACCAGGTTCTTGGTGTTGATTCTTAATTATTGATTTTGTATTATATAACAGATTTTTTAATGCACGCCAACTGTTTGATGAAGTGCTTGAATGAAGTAAAAGATTTAAAGGTTTGAATTTTATATAAATATAATCATATGTGTACCTTAGATGATTTGATTATGTAGGTGTTGATTGACTTTTGATTTTTGATTTTTAGGATTGTATGTGGTGAAGTTGCGAAACAAAAAATTCTTCAAGATGAAAGGTTTGTATCTTTTCTTCAAGCTCAGTTTGAATTTTTGTTTTATTCACTCATCTATTGTCTATGTGTTTTAAAGCAATATGTATTTAAATGGTTTATCGATCATTATTTTTTGATTGTCAGTGTTATGCCTGATGCGTCAAATAAATGAAGTGCTCAAAAGTTACAACCCCAAGCACACTCGCTTATGGTTTTGTTCAAAATTTGAGTTTCAGTGGGGTGTTTGGATTAGCTTATGTAACAGAGTTCGTATACGATTACTATCGCTAATAAATGTCCAGTAGGCCAGGCTCATGTGCCCAGGCTCCTTCTGTAATAGAGAGGAAAGCAGGAGATGACAAACAAAAAGTAATTTTGAACTTCAAGTGCGTCTTCAGTTTTTCAGTTATATGCTTCTTGAACTACAACATAACTTTTAAAAATGATAACACGACACCATTTTTTCAGGTTTGAGGTGCCTTCTGGAATGCCGACGTTTACATATATTAACTCGGTCACTATTCGTGTTCCGTACATTAAACACTAACTACCATCGTGAGAGATCAACGAAATAGAGATCGAGATCAGATTTTTTGGGAAAGACTAAGCTTGGTCATTCGAGTATAACAAGAGTAAGAGGTAAATAGTTTTGTTTTAGATTTCGAATTATGTTTTTTAGGTATTAAAGATGTATACAAGGGTCTAGATGATTGGGTTCTTATGTACTCTTGCTTAATATGAGATCGAAAGCTAAGATGTAGGTAATTTTCTGTAAAGTATTAAGCTAACAGTTGGTTTCGAGGCTGCATACCACTGTTTTTAATCAATACGGATAATATTCATTTGTTAAAAATATAACTAGGAAGTTCGAGCTACATAGTAGAAGATATTTCCCAAACAAAATAAGATATGACTAACAACGCTATATCCGAGACTTTGAATTTAGTAGTGGTCTTGCCACGCTTATTGTCTTTTCGAGTTTCAGTTCTAAAAATCAAATAACCAGCTACTGTACAATGTTGTTTTGGGTTTGAGTATTTGTGATAACGTAGTTAGGGAATTCCAAATGACAAAAGTGACATTATTCATGAATTAAGCGGCCAAGGAGTGAAGGAGGCTATCATTTGTATTCCTTTAATGTACATATGTTAGAAGTTGTATATAGGGCGGATTTGGCTTTTATCTTGATTTGTATCTTTTTCTTTCATGTTTATGTATGTTGGTGAAATATTGCACAAGGCTTTTGGCGATTCTTTGTATAACTAGCTACTCTAGAATGCTGTTTTAGGTTGGTAAATTCTTATAAATAGTAAAATATGGAATGTGATAGCCAACCACAGTAGAGCTTAAATGTTATAGGACAATGTGGTTTTACATGGTCTTATACATCAATGTTAGATACGAGTATACCCTGCTATTGAATTATATATTATACGGGTATACCCTGCTATTGAATTATATAATGCATGATAGGATAGGTAATCTATTTGTTTTTAGTATAGGTGTGAGGTGATTTAAACGGAATCTTCCATTTTTTCAGTTATTTATTTGATGCCAAATATTTAGCATTTGTTATAAGGAAAGAGAACAGACCCAACCATGATCATCATTATTAAGGAAACTATTATTTTGCCATTGGTATGGAACTATTAATCGGAAACTGTCCAATCTACAAACAGGTGTAGCTAAAAAATAGTTATTAAGTGAAATTTATAAAAGGAGATATCGCATGTCGTTAGGATTGCGATAATTGCATAGTTAAATTGCTTTCAACTCCTGATATTGGGTTAGAATTGATTAAATATGAGAGATAATGTCAAGTAAAAAAGGGTACGACGAAATATTACCAATGTTATATAGGATTAACCTTCAGGCAAAAATGAAGATTGATCATGTTTAAAAATATGTTATCTATCAAGTGGTTTACCACACTCTGGAGTTGCAACATTTATAATGCATACCACCTGCTAAAAGACTTATATCTTTAGGATTTTTTCTTGGTAGGATGAAAAGGAACGATAAGTGGCGAGTGCAGGCAGTAGCGGTATGAACAGATAGATCCGAAAGCAGAAAGCCTCTACCCTCTAAGAGATTGCAACAATTAGCGCTACCATTTTGGAGAAAATTTGCCACTATTTTTATTGGTCTCTTCAATATGCAAGGTTGGTCTTTTCTATTGGTTGATTTAGTTATATTTGATTGCATTAGGTGAATAACTGAATGGATTGATAGGAACATGCAATACACTTCAAGTGCGAGATTACAAACACCTCTGGCCATTAACTTTTGTAGTGTTAGGCGAGAAGCATATTGGTTTTTATGATTCAATATTCAATAGTACATTATATTTAGGGTTGATTGGTGTCAAAACATGATCTGGTCTTTTATGGGCAACAACTTCTCTACACGTTATACTGTCCAAGATCCTGATTGGGCGACTTTGGTTTGTGCTTTTGCAAACTTCAGGTTGGAGTGCTTCATTCTTTCTATATACAGGACAAGATGTGATGGAGTTCCTTCTGGAACAAAAACAATGGATACAGGATCTGTGACTATTTCAGGTCTTCATCTATATAAAATAATTATTGTGCTTACTTAACTAAATGGTACCGAATATATAGTGTGCTTAGAATGTACAATACTAATAATACACCTTTTAATATATAGTATGCTCAATGTCACTGGATCAAATTTAGTTTTAATTGGTATTTCAATTAATCTATAGTCACCAAAATGCCTAACTTATCGATAATCAGTACGACCCCTGTTGCAGTGGACCAATTAGAGCCTGGGAGTTTTATAAACAATAAAATAAGGATCTGTTAGTGTTCGTTTTAGCAAATTAAAAAAGTTTAATATCATCAACGTGAACAACGATTTGGTTTCTAAACGGCTGACCAAGCTCTCATTATAGGATCAGGTGGATGGAAACGTGGAACACTACATTGAAAGGCATCAGAAACACAATGCAGCCTTGCTACTTTGTTCTACCCATTGGCCCTTCACATCAGTTTCAGACAGTGAGTGTTGATGCTGATGCAGTAATGAGATGTGTGACATCCTACACTTCAGGAGAAGTTGCGTAGCGAGCTATATAGTCCACATGTTCAACCTCAACATGACAGGGTAACGCTAATCAGAGGTACAAAAACATGATATAACGGCTATTGCTTTTATCTTTTTTAGGAAATTAAATAAGTAATACATACATTAAAAAGGTATTCTATTTGTTTTGGTTGTAACAGAATTTGTTAAATGGAATGAAGAAGCAATATCAAGATGCATAATGTTTGCACCTCAGGTAAATTATAAGTTGTTACAAGTTGGTGGTTTTCTAAAATGTCTCGGTTTCAAATTTCAGGTGGTAAATGTTTGTAGTCTATAGATTGAGCATATCAGTTTGCAGTTGAAAGTCTATCGATACATTACGTGAGATGTCTTTAAATACAATATTTGACTATAAATGATACAGGAATGCACACAATAGTTAATTAGTTCAACATTATCAAGAATCAATAGCTAAAATTTGCTTAAGCTGTACTTATTTCAGAAGCCCTTTGTGTTTGATATATATAATTGATATTTTCTGATAAAACTCATTGTATAACTTTTCTCATTGGCATTATGTAGGGGCACAAAAGGATGCAGATGAACTAAAACTGAAAGTGATTGAACTCGAACACAAAGTGAATATGCTGAAGGAAGTTATGTCAGACAGAGCAGAGGAGAAACAAAAAGCAATAAGGTTGCTATCTTTCTCTCTTGAAAATTACATGTTGAATATTGTGAGAACTTAAAATCCGTAGAAAGGAGAGTTTTCTATTACAAAAAAAGTGTGGTCATATGGGTTAGCAAGCACTGTTCAGAATAAATATAGCCTCAGATTTAAAGTTGGAAATGAATGTATGTATATTAATGTTAAACTGAAATCAACACAAAATATATATTCCCGGTGCACATAATACATCTTTAGACAAACGACTCGACAGATAACTAAGAAATCAACAACAAACCCAAATGCCCATGACTTCTGCCATAGTTTTGCATTAACCATCCGTTCACATACTACTTCTGTTTACTGTTTATTAACCAATTTATTCAGCCATTTTCTGCAAGTTTTTATATTTTTTTAGCTTACGTAATCTGTCTACTACATGCATGTTTCCAACCATGTCTTTTTGGCCTGCTGATTGCATCCTGATGATTGCAGCTTTCCTTGCGGTTATTGATTGCCGTTTGCCATTACCGAGCAAGTACCTGCTAACTTTTTAGGATATGTGGCTCGCGGTTCTCTGTCTTCACAGTTTGATCGTGACTATGCTCATGTAAGTTTTCGATGCACTTAATATGGCCGCATATTGATACTGAGATGTAGAATCCATTGAACTAACTAGAGCGAAAGCTGAAGCTTAAGCTTATATATCAAGCTACTTCAGGCACCTTTTAAATTTAGCATCTATCTCTCATACGCTTTGTTAGCCAAACATATTCATAGGATTAATAGCTTAAAACCAAATGACTATTATAAACTGACATTTACAAAGGCCTAATCTCAATCCCTTGCACAACTAGGCCAACAATTTCAGACTTAGGACTATTGCAAGAAATGCAGGTTGAAACTGGTGACTAACCCCATGTACAACCAACAATTAAAGTCACAGAAAGGATAGACTCAGTTGTTACAAGACTATGGCAGACTTATCTAAGCTCTTAGTTAAGCCCTTGACACAGCATAACTAAGACTCTTAGTTAAGCCTTATTGAAGTCACAGCTTAACTAAGGCTCTCCAACAGCAATATATCCAAGCTCCCGCAATAAAAAAAAGTCACTTAAACACTTGGTGGTCAACACATATATTGTTGTTGGAGTCAAGTGATTCTGACATTGAAGTCTGAATTTCTTACTGTTGTTACAAAAGGGATGTTGGTTCGTCACGTTTTTGTGCCTTCTTATGATGGTCGTATAGTGCGCGCCTTGCAGGTATCTTTTATTTAATTACGATTTTCACAAGTTTATAGCTTATGGTAAAACACGCTTTGAATTTTGATTCTTTGTGTTCTTATCAAGCATATGTAAAATGTCGAAGAATTTCAATGGGTAACCACAGCTGGGCAAACAATTCGTATCATGGGTTTCTACAAACAACGATGCTCCTACTATAGATGACAAAAGGATAGCAAGATATAAAAAGAAGTCGGCAACGGCTCAATGATCAGCCGTACTAAAAATGCTTGCGGCACACGAGAATATGATAAAACCAAATTCAGGGAGATTCTAGCAGTACACATGTGGTATTCAACTGCCATGTTGGTTATTGTTAGTTTAGTTGAACAAATGCTTTAGTTGTTTACTGCTTTCTTATGATATTCAAGTTATTCACCTGCTAAATTTCGGTTGAGAAAACCTGCGTTAATACATGTATGTCGATTTTTTTATATCCCCGCGCTCCGTAGCGGAGCGCGGGTTAAAAACCTTGTTACATTTCAATATATGAGAGAAAACAATAAAACACACCAGGATCATCATTTAGGACGTGAATCAGTTAGTCACAATTGGTAATATAAATCAGCGAGTTACGCAAAAGTTTGGTCCAAAATTGGTCATATAAATCCGTGATTCAAAAACAAAACATCATGAAGATAAATTGTTTTTTTTTAAATAAGATAAATTGTTTTCTTTTAAATTAATCATATAAGGATTATCATAGACTCAAAACCATAGCTCTAGATACCACATGTTAGTATTTATATGTGTAGACATTAGCATCAAATATTTATGCTGAACACATTCAGCTACAATGCCACTAGATCTTAGAATACGATAATAACCATATAGAAAAGATTAAAGAGTACAACATTCCGAAAGTCGTAGCGGACGTTGACATGATATAGAGAACACTTTAAGCATAAACTAGTTTATCTCCCTTGACCCACTTAAGTGTAGAGAGCTTGATGGATAGCTATAATGACTCTACTTTTGTGTGTTTTAGGGTACGGAGAAGACTAGTTTATATAGGACTTTTGGTTAGCATGTCCATCAATGCTAACATATATAACGGTCAATATATAATGTATCATTAAAGAGCATTTATCATGATTTGATTAAGTTTGATTACATCATTAATATACATTAAAGTATATTTATCATGATTTGACTAATTCATTAATACACATTAAAGTATAGGTAACCGACAATTCAATATGGGATGATTATGACCTTGAGGCAAGTCCCTCAAGTCCTCAGAATCCAAAGACCTTCCAACCAAAGAACAAAAGTTTAGTTGCTGAAATTTTTGATTGGGATGAGAAAGAAGTTTCTGAGGATGAAAAAGTCACTCAGGTCAAGGTACTGATGGCTCTTGCTGATGATGAGCTAATTATTAGAAAGAGTCATGCTCGAAATTGTGAATGGGTTGACATCACCATAAGAAAGGTAAACACTCTTCTCTCTATGGATGAAGATGCCGATTGGCAAAATTACCTTAAGTATATCAACATTAATATCAAGTTTGTTGAAGAGCAACGATTAAACTTACTTTCTAAGTATAACAAAATAGTTTTTGAATTAAATAAGTGTAGAGATGAATTGATTAGTTTAAAACAAGCCAAGCTTGATGCTGTCACTTTTCAAATTCAAAACACTCAGCTTACAAAGTTAAATCATGCTCTTCAAGAACAACTATAAGAGGAGAAAAAGATCAATGAAAAATAGCTAACTAGCTCAAAGAAAGTTAGTCAATGCATCAGTGAGCAAATCCCTCATCAAAAGAAAAAAGTTTTTGGGGGTGAATTACTCACTGAATCCTTGTCCAAAATAAATATAAATGAAAATGCCTTCATTCCTGCTTCTATGGGGTATGATCAAGAAATGATCCCAAAAACCAAAGACTAGGTTGAGAGACTCAATCCTGACAGTAAACTTCCAAACTTTAATACTGGAAGAATTCTAGTCCCTAAAAGTTAAGCTGTAAATGAATCTCTTGAAAATTTAAATACCCTGAATCATCCAAAGATTCTGAAGCTTAATTCCTTACTCCACTACCTCCCCTGAAAAACCTCCAGGGAGCTTCTCCAAGCTCAGAGGTAATGCCATTGACCTTTCAACCCCGCTCCGCAAAAGAGAGACCAGGTTTAGGTATCATGAAACATAAAAAGCCTGAAACATAGGATTCTTCTAACAAGAGTGTTTCAGGAACTGTCACTGTTAGTGAAATTAAGCAAACCACACCTTCAGTTCCTACTGAAGTCAAAGACACTGAACAAGAATCAAAATTAAATGAATTAACTAAACTTGTTTAGATGCTAATTGATTAAAAGGTCAATTCAAACCAAATGACTCAAGAATCATCAAAGATTCAAAAGACGGAGTCATCCAAAGCAGTTGATTCATCAAGAATGAGTCAAGATTCTAAACCCAAAGTTCAGAATACTGGCTCATCAAAGTCACTCAGGCCCAAGCCTATTTAAAAGCCACTAATCATTCAACTGATGATTGCTATAGAATTCTCTACTACATGATATGCAAAAAGGAGGATCATAGGACCTCAGATCATGAGATGTATATTGCCATTCTTAATAGAAGTGAAAACCATAAGGCTCAGCCTTATCAGTATGCATCTACATCTAAGAAGATCCTAAAAGCAAAGGCAAAGCCTTTCCCACCATGCACCCATTATGGTTTTAATGATCACAAACCTGATGATTGTAGAAACTACCCTAAATGTGAAATCTGTGGAAGTTTTGATCACTCTACCTCAGGACACAATCGTGTCATTCACATCAGAGGAGGAGTACTAGCTGAGTCCTCTCATTCTAATGAGTCCTCGTTTGGGGTAAAGTGTAATACATGTGGAAGTACTGTACACTCCACCTCTGACCATACTGAGTTTGATCACTTCAAAAGAAGTGAGAAAACTCAGACTGCAAATGCCAGAGAGCCCACCAAAAAGTGGGTTCATAAAAGAAACTAACCCAAGTTTATTATTTGTGCAGAGACACGTCAGGGAGCCCATCTGGTACCTGGACAGTGGATGCTCGAGGAGTATGACTGGTGTCAAGAGTTATCTGCATAAATATGTAGAGCAACCATGTCCTAAGGTAGTGTTTGGTGATAACTCATCTTGTATTAATGAGGGATATGGTTCAATAAACTGTAGAGTTATAGTTTTCACAAAAGTATCCTTTGTAAATGGTTTTAAGTACAATCTAATTAGCATTAGTTAACTTTGTGATGCTAAGCATATTGTACAATTTGATAATAAGCAAGGAACAATATTTAATGCTAACAAAGAAATTGTCCTGATAGTACCTAGAAGAAATGATGTATATGTCCTTGACATGTCATCACTGACTCCAAATGGAGCCTGCTTCTTTGCAAAAGCCTCAGAAAGCGTAAACTGGCTATGGCATAAAAGGCTATCACATCTCAATTTCAATAACATTAATAAACTTGCCAAACAAAACAAAGTTCTTGGTCTTCCTTCCCTAGTTTATTCAAAGGATAAAACTTGCACAACATGTGAAAAAGGGAAGCACCATAGAGCTTCATTCAAAACTAAACAAAACTTCTCCATCAAGAAGTGTTTGCATCTTCTTCATATGGACTTGTTTGGACCAGTAAGTCCAATGTCCATAAATCATGAGAAATATACCCTAGTCATTGTTGATGAGTACTCAAGGTACACATGGGTGTACTTTCTCAAGAAGAAGAGTCAAGCACCTGAAATGATTATGTCTTTTGTCAGGATGGTAGAAAACCAAAATTATGTAAAAGTCAAACAAATCAGCACTGATAATGGGACTGAGTTTAGAAATCATGAGCTTGAGAGCTTTTGTGAGAAAGGAATTTCTCAAAATTTTCTTCTCCCTATACACCTGAACAAAATGGTGTAGCTGAAAGGAAAAACAAAATTCTCATTGAGGCTGATAGAACAATGCTAAATGGATTAGT
>BQNB010143490.1:0-16986 GCA_026074375.1 Tanacetum coccineum | reverse complement strand
ATATATATATATATATATATATATATATATATATTTAGATATTTTCTAAAAATATCTAAATATATATAGATATTTTCTTATTTAGAAAATATCTAATTCTCATAAATCATAATTTCTTTTCCATCTTTTCTCTCTCAACTCTCTCTCTTCTCTCTCTCATTTCGTCTCTCTCTCTCCTTCTAGTTTCTTTGATTCGTGTTTCGTGTTATGAAGTGAAGTGTTAAAACGGGTTCCTACAGAAACATATGCCACAAGTCAAGAAACCTAAGAAGGTAGGGTTCTCCAAAAGACTTGCTTCACCTAAGCCTAGTAAACCTAGAATGTGCCTTAGGTGGTAACCCACTAAAAAGATGTTTGACATTAAAGGAAAATTAATTAGATCCAGTGACTCTGAATGTAAGTCTGGCACCTCTGTGTATAATGCATGTACCTCTAACCCTCAAGAACCAACAGTCAAACGGTTTCTAAATTCCACTTTTTCTCTTGGCAGGTTATCCAAATATGTTTGTGGTGCGTCGACTCAGGTTGTTCCAAGCATATGACTGGGAATCTAAAGCTTCTCATCAATTTCGTTTGGAAGTTTTTGGGAACCATTCGCTTTGGAAATGATCATGTAGCTGTAGTTCTGGGTTTCAGTGATATTCAATGGGGAAATATTTTGATTACCAGGGTTTATTTCGTTGAGGGCTTGGGGCACAACCTGTTCTCGGTTGGGCAGTTTTGTGATTAAGATCTAGAGGTCGCGTTTAGAAAAAACACATGTTTTGTCAGAAATCTTGAAGGAGTTGATTTGTTAAAAGGAAATCGTACAACAAACCTTTACACCATCAATCTCCATGATATAGCCTCTGCATCTCTAATTTGCCTCATGGCTCGGGCTACGTCTACCAAGTTATGGTTATGGAACCAATGGTTATCCCACCTCAACTTTGACACCATAAATGATCTTGCCATAAACGATCTTGTCATCGATCTTCCAAAGTTCAAATATCATAAAGAACATATTTGTCCCTCATGTGAGCAAGGAAAAAGCAAAAGGGCATCTCACCCACCCAAACTAGTTCCAAATTATAAGCAGAGGTTACACCTTCTTCATATGAATTTGTGTGGTCCAATGAGAATCGCAAGCATAAATGGAAAGCGGTATGTTCTAGTGATTGTGGATGACTACTCTCGTTACACTTGGGTACTCTTCCTAAGATCCAAAGATGAATCACCAGAGGAGATTAAAACCTTTCTCAAGAAAATTACAGTTCTACTACAAGCTCCAGTCATTATTGTAAGAACCGACAACGGCACAGAATTCAAGAACCAAGTGCTTCAAGAATACTTTAATAGCGTTGGCATCTCTCACCAAGCATCTTCTGTCCGTACCCCTCAACAAAACGGAGTAGTGGAACGAAGAAACCGAACGCTAGTGGAGGCTGCTAGAACAATGTTGATCTTTTCTCGTGCATAGTTATTCTTATGGGCTGAAGCAATTGCTACTGCGTGCTACACTCAAAACCGCTCCATCATTCACGTGATCTTTTCTCGTCCAACTACCCTTAAGACCAATCCATAATCTAAACCGATTATTAACCCCCTCTGAAAGAGTTTTTGTGCTTTTTAAGTATTTAATGTGACAAAGGCGGTAATCTGTTTAATTCCTACACTATGGATAGATGTCAAGCTACCCTAGTACCCCACTAATCCCAGATTTAACATGGTAAGTCTAATATCAGGTTTAATAAGATCTAAGCCACCCTCTATACTACCAAAATATAGGGATCAATGAAAGGCTATAAGGATATCTAATAGAACCATAATTAAACAAGAAATCATAATCACAACAACAGTAACTACATGGTTAGGCCAGCACTAGGAGTGCTTAGCCGCTCATAGTAACAGCAACGCAATAATTAATGAATAAAGACATGGATTGAATCATCATAATTCTTACAGAGGATGAAATGAATGATTAAATATAATAAGTATGCTAGTGGCTTCTCCCTTGGACATTCAAATGAAATGCTTTGAACTTTAGGGGTTTGGTTCACCCCTTATAACTGTGTGTGAAGTGGTGGTGGTGAGTGATGCTGAATGAGCTGGAGGAGGGCTCTATTTATAGACTTCGAAAGGTTTACGGCGTAATCCTTATGGGATGTTACGCCGTAACCTTGCTACGTAAGCATCCAATCTTCTAGGCGTAAAAGTATGTTACGACGTAATCCCTCGGGGGTGTTACGCCGTAAAGTGCCTTGGACTCTTCACTTTAGTGCATTTCTTGTCCAAATCCCTTGTCTTTTGCTAAAATGCTCACTTGGTCCCTGAAAACCAATAATAAACAATTAAGTAACGTTTTCATACATTAATAGCATATTTGTAAGCATTTTTATAGGGAATTTGATATTAAAATGTATCAATTATTTGATGTTATCAAATCATCATCTTCACAATATGTGGATCCATAGAACATGCATACGTTTTACCAACCATACCCTCATGAATTTCAATATACTAAGGATCACCCTTTAGAACAAGTGATAGGAGAACCCTCATGACCAGTTTTGATAAGAAATCAATTAAGAACAGATGGTGACATGTGCATGTACGCATTAATTGTGAGCACTATGGAACCGAAAAATGTCAAAGAGGCTATGACCGACCCTGCATAGATTGAATCAAATCAAGAAGAACTTCTATAGTTCAAAAGGCTTGATGTATGGGTGTTAGTTCCTGACCCAGATAACATAAAACCACTTACGTTGAAGTGGTTATTCAAAAACAAGCATGATGAAGAGAACACGGTCATCCGAAACAAGACTCGTCTGGTCGTGGGTACCGCTAAGAGGATGGAATAGATTTCAAAGAATCCTTCGCTCTGGTTGTTAGAATGGAAGCTATCAGGATATTTATGGCATATGCTATACACAAATCGTTCACTATGTTTCAAATGGACGTGAAAACTGCTTTCTTGCATGGTACATTAAAAGAAGACGTGTACGTGTGCCAACCTGAAGGTTTCATCGATGCTGGTCATCCAAGCCATGTCTACAAGTTAACCAATCCCCCTGTGGCATCTTTATAAACCAGTCCAACTACGTGTTAGAAATCCTTAAAAAATATGGAATGGAATCATGTGATCCCGTTGGTACTCCAATGGAGATCAAAGACAAGCTTGACCTAGATCAAAATGGTTCTATAGTCGGTGCAACAAAATATCATAGCATGATTGGTGCCTTAATGTATCTTACTTCAAGCAGACCAGACATTATACATGCTACATGTTTATGTGCTCGGTACCAGGCTAAGCCAACAGAGAAACACCACAAGGAGGTTAAAAGGATCTTTTGTTATCTCCGGGGAACCATTAATACAGGTCTCTGGTATACGAAGGATTATGGCTTTGAACTAACCAGATTTTCAGATGCTGATTATGCGGGATTCAAGAGTACTTCTGGTAGAGCTTAATTCTTAGGCAAAAAACTGGTTAGCTGGTACAAAAAGAAACAAGACTGTACGACGCTGTCAACCGCGAAAGCAGAATATGTGTCTCTATCCGTTTGTTGTGCCCAAGTCATTTGGATGCGGACATAGTTAAAGGATTATGGCTTTCACTTCAACAAGATTCCAATCTATTATGATTCGAAATCAGCCATAGCCATTTCCTGTAACCCGGTCCAACACTCGAGAACAAAACACATTGATGTTCGTTACCATTTCATAAAGGAGCACGTGGAAAAGGGTACGACTGAACTGTATTTTGTCAAGACAGATTACCAACTGGCTGGCCTCTTCACCAAAGCTCTTCTAGTAGATTGATTCAACTATTTGGTTCGTCACCTTGGTATGCGCAGTTTATCTCCTTGGGAATTTGATCATCTTGCAAAATCATAGTAATTCTTTGTATATAGTTTATCAAAAAAACAAAATATAAAAATATAAAACCTATAAAAGCAAAATACAAAATCAAAAATTTCAAAAATTTAAATATAATCTTCTTCGACATGTCCTCGACAATCGATAACATTTACGCACCTAGAAATGTTGATTAATATTAACACGGTGAATAAATGAAGTTCGGGCGAGAGTTTCAAATGCTTTCAAAACATGTACATTCACCTTTTTCTCTACGACATCTAAGTAAATGTCAGCTTAGGACTCGGTCTCTAAAGAAAGGAAAATGTTCTTTTATGAACATTTATCCTAAACAACGGGAAGTTCATATCTTCTCGGTCTTGAGCAATGTCATATAAACATTCAAAGTTTTGAATGCTCAAGAGAAGCACTAAGGAAATGATAATTAATACGATAAATCTGACATCATTTTTTGTTGAGCAAAAATTTTCAAGATATTTTCAAAAAGAAAAATTTCAAATTCTTTCAAAAATTGTATGCTCAACACACTCCCACTCCAAGTTTTCACTATATTATATAATTGAGGGGGGTATCATAATTAGTTCATTCTGCATGCACTCCTGTTCTCCCAAGACTCAGGTAGACTCATGTGAATTCCAAACATTAACTTATTTTTAATTCACTCATTGTCAAAAATTGTCACCACATATGTATGCAATTTTTGAGGGGAGAATAGTGATTAAAATGTGATCAATACGGATTAATAACGGATACGATCTTCAATCTATAAGTGCGTTCCCAAACCTCGCATGTGCAAAACTCTTTCATAATATGGTGCATATGTGTAGGGGGCTTTTTGGCAACTCTGAAAATTCTCAATGTGTCTTAAATGATTTCTCAGACACGTTGATTGATTTTTATCAAATGGTTTTATGGATCTTCATGGCAATACCCAAAGACCGACCAACTGTTGTTTCTCAAGGAGTTATAAGGCGGTTAAGGTTAGGTATATTCGTTCCATGATCCAGCCAGAACCGAAGGGATCTACCCAGGAACACTCCATTAGATAGAGTAAAAGTCTTAGGTATGATTGAAAAAAGGAGTAAAGTGAGAATAAGGGAATAATGCCGACTGAGATGGAGCTAGTGCTGGAACAAACCCAACAAGGTACTAGTCATGAAGTCTCGGTAAGCACTGAAGGGGTTGAAGAATGAAAAAGAATTGTAAGGATAAATGGTGAAAATAAAGAAGTCCTCTATACAACCTTAGGCAGAAACCGGGTCAATGCATAATCTATCGGTAATCACAAAGATGATTCTGGTATTAAAGACAAGTCATCATGGACCCAGTGATGCAATGCACAACCCTTCCTAGCCACTCAGAATCTCTCAAAAGATTTCTGTTTCATTTCTCACGGAGATCAACACGTTTCTATCGGCTTTCTCATTCCGAGATCGTTGATATTGAAAATGTGGCAGTCCGCTCCAGCCTCCGTTTACCAAATAACAAATGTGCAATTATAGAGTCTAGAGCCAACGAGATCCATCAAAAATCTAACTAAGACACAAATTCCAATATACAAAATGTCGTACATCATTATACAATATTTGGTATCAATAAGTCCTACGCATTATCCTTGTGATAATTGCCAGAACATCAGAGTGATACTCTTTAGTATTCACAGTGACGATGGAAATCCTTCTTGAGCCAACATCAAACAAGCTCTTGGTAGGTGACTTGCGAGATTCTAAATGAATCAAGCTTGTGTCAACTGGATATCGATTTTGGTCCAGTATATGAATTGACGACTCAATCAGAAAGATAGTAACTATCTGATTCACTCTTACCGTGCTGTCTGCTTTGAGACGTTCCGGTAATGAGAACAAGCAAGTACGGTGAATCTAATGCAATCGCGTTAGAGGATCTAATACTTTGAGTTGGAAACCCTGTCAAGGAGGTTCTTCTAAATTGAACCTACCTGATCACAGGTACAGTATTTATACTGTAAAACGGTCCTCACGGAACCGGAGGTTAATGTAACCGAACTCAAGACGAATGACAAAGCCATATTCGTCTATATTTGCTGTTTATCACTAACATCAATTTTCAGGTATAAGTGACAGCGTTACAACCTCATTCCAGTGGAGTCAAGATTCAAGACCTCATGCTCAATCGACAAAGATAAATACATGATGAAAGCTCATGCACATGTGTCAAAGACTTTCGCAATCTCTGATGTACAAGCACTTCCTCAAAAGAACATTTTTGATAAGATTTTCGGACAATAACAAAAGATATATCTCACAAGTGAATCAAGTACTACTTCTTCCATGATGTGGTACAAGTAATCATGTTAAAAGAAAATGTTGAGGGAGATTGTTAGCAAGCTTTCAAGACCTTGAGCATGAGGGTGGAGACACAAGATCGCAAGGCGGCATAAAGATTCAAGGATAAAGATTCAGAGATCTCAGTAGTCAAGACAAATCAAGGCCAAAGACCACGATATCAGTATTTTGTCAAAGAATATCAAGTTAAAGATCAAGATCCAAGATCACAAGCATGCAAATGGAACTTCAAAAGGAATTTCTAAGAATACAAGGCTCAAAGACTCAAGACGTCACAAGAAGGATCCACAATTGAATGACCACCCCTTAGGGGGAGATTGTTAGCCGTGTTTTATTAAAGTGATGGTCATTAAATATTCTCGAGCCTTGTATAAGAAAAACTTAGATTACGGGAATTTATCTAAGCTAATTGGGCCTAGTTGTCGGGCTTAAGCCCATTTGTAATAGATCCGGCCCAAAGAAAAGCCCACAAGGCTTGTCCACTCTTGTAACTATATAAAGCCCTCTCCAAGTGTAAAGAAGGTGTTGTTTCATTTCTTTTCTTTCTAGCAAGTAACCAATTTTCTTTCTTTGTCTCTCTCTCTCTCTAGTTCTTTCTCTCTTTAAAAATATTTTTCTTATTTTTGTGTCATGGTGATGAAATGATACAATCCATCAATAGATTTAAATTATCAGATGTTTGCAATTGGCAAACAGTGTTGACAGTAAATACACCTTCTTAATGTTAGTGTAAAAAAACTATAATAGATATAAGATCATCTTCGATAATAATTTAGAGGACAAGTTGAGAAACAGCCTTCAGATAAAACGTGTGCCTCTTAAAAATGTTTCGCCGCAACGCCCAACCACTCTACCACTCGTTTATAACATTATTTAGAAGGTGTTTGATATTGCTAAATTTTTTTAACTTTGACGTTCTTTTTTTTATTATTATCCAAACACTTTTTGCTTTTCTGCTTAAAGAAAAAGCAGGAATGTCTTTCATAAGCAGGTTGATACCAGCTTTTTTCCCAAGCGTTTTTTCTTCTAGAATCTTATTTAATCCTTTCGCTTTAAAATTTAACATAGAAGATAAAATTCGAAATGCATTCGCACTTAATGAACTTTAAATAAAATTTTGACGTGTTGTCGAAAATTTTACTCATTATATATGTATAATATATTCTAGTTTTCGTTAGATCGATTGTATATGCCCTTTTTACGTTTAACTAACTTAACGATATGTAGCAAATGATGAAATTTGGTCCTTTTACCTGCCATTACAACTATATACTATTATAGAGCGATACGCTCGTATGAATTCGTGATATTAAATATTAGAGTAAACTGCAAAATACATCCCTGTGGTTTCAACTTTCTCACATAATACATCCCTGTCAGAAACTATTGGCAGTATACATCCTTCGTTAGGCAAACGTTTGCCACAATACATCCCCGAGGACGAACGATGCAAATATTTTTCCGTTATCTTCTCACGAGGGATGTATTGTGTAAAAAAACCACAGGGATGTATTTTGAAAATATTTTTTTTAATTTTTTTGTTTTTTAATTTTTTTTGTTTTATGATTTTTTTTATTTTTTTATTTTTTAAAGAGTAAATTACATACTTCGAAAAAAAAAGTTTTAAAGTTTTTATAAAAAACTTTGCAGTTTACTCAAATTATATACTTCGAAAATTTTATAAAAATTTTCGAAGAATACTTTTATAAAAATTTTCGATGTATAAAATTTTTATTTTATAAAAAAATTTAAAAAAAATATTTTTTCCAAGTATAAATATTTTTTTCGAAGTACAAATTTTTTATAAATTTTTCGAAGTATATAATTTGAGTAAACTGCAAAGTTTTTTATAAAAACTTTAAAACTTTTTTTTCGAAGTATGTAATTTACTCTTTAAAAAATAAAAAAATAAAAAAAATCATAAAACAAAAAAAATTAAAAAACAAAAAAATTAAAAAAAATATTTTCAAAATACATCCCTGTGGTTTTTTTACACAATACATCCCTCGTGAGAAGATAATGGAAAAATATTTGCATCGTTCGTCCTCGGGGATGTATTGTGGCAAACGTTTGCCTAACGAAGGATGTATACTGCCAATGGTTTCTGACAGGGATGTATTATGTGAGAAAGTTGAAACCACAGGGATGTATTTTGCAGTTTACTCTAAATATTAAAAAAAAAACTTCATCACACCTGAAGTAAAAAAGAAAAAAAATTATAAAACGCACCCTCAAGAATGTGAAAAGTTACTAAAACAACTTTAAACTTTTACCTATTTACGATTTTTTTTATATAACAAACTTTATTTATCAAATATGTAACGCATATATCTAGGGGTGAGCATCGGTTCAAAACCGAACCGAAAACTGAGTTTGAGAAAAAACATGAGCCGAAACCGAACTGAAGTTTACCGAGAAAAACCGAAGGGTTTGATTTTTTATAGAGCGTCAAAAACACAGTCGTTTTGACCATGGGCCGTTTCCTCTTCCCATGGGCTAATTTCCTGAGCCCAATTCCGTCCGCCTTTTTCCTGTCGTTTCATATCAATCTTAATCTAGAAGCACCTCCATTGATCATCCACTGTTGCTCAGTTCTCCTCGACGTCTCAGGTCCACCATTCTTTTTTTTTTAAATACCGATGCTATCTCACACTCACAAGGGTTTCAATTTTGGGGTTTGATTTTGAGGGGTTTTTTGTAGTTGATAAGATGAAGAAAAAAAATGCATGGAACAAGTTCTACAATAAAAATCAAGGTAGTTTTTTTACCTAATTTATGTGTATTAATTAATTGGGGTTTTTATTGACGTAATTGAATTGGGTAACTGGGGTTTAATTAAGTTGGAATTTGGTGGTTTTGGGTTGATTATATTTAATTTTGTGGGTTTTGAAAAATTAGGAGGTGTGAATCTTGGGTGTTTCAATATGAAGGAACTGAAATAGTTGAAGACCAGGCTTGAAGGAGGCATCCAAAATACACTACTCAGCAGCAAATAAAGGTTTGCGTTTTTTTTCTTATTTTATTAAATTTGTGTTTTAATGGTTAAGGAAAAAATTAAGGGTTTGAGCTGTTTAGTTATGAAGTAAAAATAGGTGTTTGGGAATGTTATTGTGCTATGGTTTTCCTCCTATTTTGTGTCTTTAAAAGCGTCCGCATTACGAATGGCATGATGGGGTGTGCTCGGGCGGCCTGGGTAATGGGAGGTGCTAGGTTTGGGTATGCAGTGTGCCTAATGGCGTTGATGCAGCAGCTCAATCAGCCGCACTCAAAATGGTCGGGTCACATGAGGAGACGATAAACCAAATTGAGTGACATTCTAGCGGTAACCATGTGCCATTAACAGAAATTTAATTAGCTTTGATAAGCAGTGCACTTATGTGCTGGTATAGCCGTATAGGTGACTATCAGGGACCAAAGTTCTATCTACGGCAATCTAACTGTTGGCAGTTGTCACAATGAAAACGAAAAGATCAAAGGCGAGTAATTCAGCAACACAAGGGAACGAAGTTTAGCCGACAATGAATACACAGGCAAGTTTAGACAACTGAAGGTCTTACATTAACATCCTTAAACAAAAACAAGTGTTTCCTGTATATAGTTTTTATACTACTTTTTATTAATATTTGCCTAACTGTATTTCATACCACTCAAGTTATTAACATATAAAGGAAATTTCAAAGTTAGGTGTGAATCAATACTCAAGAGGGAAATAACTGTCGATTGGGTAAATTAAACAAGTTATGATAAATGATTTTCATGTAAGATTTGTAATAGCTAGGGAGGATTGTCAGTAACATATATTGTTCAGGATTATCCTGCTGTTTGTTGTTGCTTTATATACCAAAGGAATAACCTTGATTGCTATGACCATACAAATGTGATGTACATGATTAATTCATCTTGCCGCTGAAATTTCGATTCGTACTGCTTAGCTTTACTTGATTATAGCTGATAGTCACATTGTTGCAGTTTGAAGATATGCACAAATTGTTTGCACCTGACTTTTTGTATAGGTTGTTTGGAAGAAATATCTAAAATAGATGTGTCATTCCAAAACAGATTATCATTTGTTTGTTACATTATCAAAATCCATAAAAATACTTATAAACGAAAACAGTTCGTAAAAATACTTATAAACGGAAACAGTTCGTAAAAATACTTATAAACGGAATCAGTTCTCACGAAACGAAAGCGACAAATGATAAACACAAAATCAAATCAATACAAAGCCCCGCCGCAACGCGTGAGCACCAAACCGCTCGTTAGCATAAAAGCACTTCTTTTAAACGGAAAGAAAAGCTGAAAGTAACAGCAACCACAAACGCCGTCTTAATTTTTTGAACTTATTACAATTAAAGTAATATAGTTCAAAAGTTTTACCATTATTTAAAGAGGCAATTTTATATTTACCTTCCTTTCGGTTGTAAATTTCGTAAACATGCATTAAAAGCAAAATGCTTAAAAAATTCAGTACTTGAATTTTGAGTATATATGTAATATTAACCATAAAAGTAAATGATATATGAAATTAATCCTTACTTAAAAATTAGGAGTTGAAACAAAATGCTTAAAAAATTAAAATGTTTTATAAACATCTTGGCTAAAAAATAACCGCTTTCCTCTTAACATCATCCCTGCTCTACAGCTGGCAACAACCCTTAACAATTCCGGCCATTTTCCCTCATCATCATTCATCGGTAAAATGAAGGCAGTAAGCAAGGTCGTTTTCTTCATTTGTTCTTTATTATTTTAGACAAATGTGGCCGTTGCTTTTCTTGTGCTTTGCTCTACTACGTATTGTTATTTATTGATTAATAGGCATTTGGGTTGGATGAGGGTTTCACATGTTTACTTTGGTTTGTTTCCTTGGGCTCGCCTTGTAACAAAAGTATGCTTACCACTAGACCATAGTAGCAGATAGTCAAGGTTCCCTATGAAGGCTATCTTAAGTCGCCATAAACTCTTTAGTTATATATGTTCGTAAAAGATATTCTTTAGTGCTTAGCTACTCTCACGGAACCGGGTAACATTTGCAACAACATATTTATCATATTTGCGACATATGAGCCGTATTTTCACTCTCGGGTTCCTCCGCATACCCCCTCCAGCGCGATTGGGTATATTGGGTATGTTGATGTTGTCGTATATACCGGTGCCATCAACATCTTTGTGGCAATTTTGACCCACTCATCAATACCAACTACCTACTATGACCATCATTCACATTCCCCATTCTCATACTTGTGACCAAACGCTCCCTAAAAGTGCATTTGGTTTGTTGTTATGAATCACTATGAGTTATGGGATCAGTAATGGTAAGGAATGGGAATGAGAATGGGTGTTTAAAACACGATGTTTGGTTTATGTTGGGTCGGGTCTATGACAACTTGCTGCCAATCTTCTAAATTCCACAACTATTTCATAATCAAGCTCAAAAGCAACACAATTTTTCCAGATTGAGATTAGATTTCATTTTTCAATAGGGTAGCTATCCAAAATAGGATCAAAAGTCAAAACCAATAAAAACTACACAAATTAAAAACTATTTACTGTACAGACACAAAGCATAGATAAGCTCTTTTCCATTCTAATTCCTGTACTATATTTTAACAAAATAACTTGGATATATATAGATATGGATGACAAGTTTAATCCACAAGTCCATAAATCCAAACATGAATTAAAACAAAAACTCGGCTCCAATTTTTAAATTAGTTGTTTATCAAGGCGGCATAAGTGCGTGGTGAACCCTTTATTTACCAGCCCTCAGAGCCCATCTAAATTGGTTGTTCGTAAATGCTTTTCTATGAGATGAGATATATATGATGTGTTGTCCTGTGCTTCACTTTTATGATTACTCTTCTTCAGGATGGAGTCCTCAAAAGAGAACTTTGCAATATTAGCCCAAGACATCAAAGAAAAGAAAGAAACACTGAAAGGAGACCACGCGCAGAGTTGACAGTTTTTCTGGTATGTTTATTCAGCTTTGTATCATACTATTTTATAGAGTTATAAAAAAACTTGTTCTCAGAAACACCAAACCAACTCCTGACAGATCGTTTTAAACAATATCTTTTTACATGTCTTTGTAGCCACCCGCACCCATTCTGCTGAGAAACATTTGCACGTTCACCACGTGGAAAAAAATGTAAGTTTTCTTTTTGTCATTCAGGAAGAACGAAAAGAATTGGAAATTTCTATTCAGAATTTCATATATTGACTAATAGTAATATATATGTTTTATAATTTTATAATTTGATTCACTTAAATCCATTTGTTCCAAGTCAGAAATGAACAAATTTTACAAAATACAACAGACAACTTTGCAAAGTGTCGGATCTGACCTGGTTTTCTGAGTTTGTTTGGAGTAAGGACTGACCAGCTGTACGTCTAGGTTTTCAGCGACCAACCAATTTGAAGCAAAATTCATATCCAGTTGGTTGATAAACATACCAATCAAATAACGGAAATAGTATTTTAGATAACTTTAAGCCGTTGAAACCGCTAATAACTGGTAATAGATAGGTTTTCTGTACCCGCAAACTTTAGCACTGACACGAATTCTCACTCATCTCTTAGGTGTTCAGTAAACATAAAGCTGCAAAATAAAAGAAATAAAAGTCAATTAATTAATCAGAATTCACATAAGGTAGAATTATATGATTTTTGTAGGATTAATGTGTTTTACGGGCAAATGTTTTTGAAAAAGAAATGGGTTAAATACGAGTTTTTTGGATAATCGTGTTAAAATCGTTTCATATTTAAAAATGAGTAAGCCGTCATTTTAAGTTTAGCCAAACTAAAAGCAATTGTTATGGGTCCAAGCCAACCAATTATGAGAAACATTAACATTTTAGCTGACCAATTAACTTGTAACCTTTATAGAAAAAACTACTTCCAAAAACCAGAATTTGGAAAAGTTAAAGACGTGTCTATTCTTCATGGACGCGGAAAAATGCATACACGTTGTTGCCTTGTGTACATGTTTCATCCCGCGTCGAATGATTTGGTATGTTTAATTATACTTATTTATTTCATCATTTGCATGTTTTATATCCATTTGTACTTCAAGTTATTTATCCTATCATTCAGATTCTGAATAATCCACGCCACATAGTCGATGGTTTCGAAGTCACAGCTGAACAAGTACAAGGGTGTGTAAGAAATTCCAATTCTATAGTTAATGATATATAATTATCTACAATTGAAATAACATGAATATTCATAGGCCTGGAGTTCCTCCTGACGTGTACGAAAGAGGAAAGTATAAAATGTTTGTGGATGGATTTCCGACCTATGCGGACGACAGGGGCGAAATCGTAAGTATCAAAATATGTTGTTGACTACGTAATATTGAAAGTGAATTAAAATCTTTTGTGTGATGCAGATGCAGAGGAATGTTGAAAGGATACTTCAGCAATTTCCTAATACGGGAATCGAGTTTGGTAGGGTTACCATTGATGAAAATGAGGAATTTTCTGGGTAAGCATACATAATACTACTATAAAAAAAAGAGTCACACAAGTTGTGGAGGTCAAAACAAGTGGTTTTGGGTTGATCCACAACACATATTTGCCTAGCTTTACGTGCTTCTCATGATATGGCTCAATTAAAGTTATCCTGTAGAGAAATTTGAGGAGCGAAAAAGTGTGTCAATTAACTAATAAGAATTTATAACAAATTTTAGTAGATATAAAAAGTATTAACACGTACAAACCCACACCACATTTTCATCACTTTTGGCCATGGATTCCGATGAGATATCCCGGATTACCGGCCACCATCTTCAGTCCCCGGTTATTGTCTTCTACGTACTATTTTTGGAGTAAGGATGTATTGTCTTTGTTGGGATAACAGTTGACATTTCTAACAAATTCCGCCGAGCATGTCCAGTGACCATTTACTTATTTTTCGTCTCAGTTGACAAATCAGACATCTACCGATGCCTCTCGGTCACCAGAATCTAAATTAAAAGAAATATAGACGGCTATTACCTTTTTCTGGTTCTGAGTGTTGCTTTTGTTTTACTGGATAATAATGATAACTTGCCGTTTAAGGTGAAGATAAGTAGATAACAACAAAGAAAGCAAGAGATGGCATAAACTTTTTCCAGCATGTGGCTTTTTATCTTAAACTGTACCCACGTGGCATAAAATCTCATAGATAGAATTTGACGTGAGAATTTGTGAAAGATCAATATTGGTCAATATCTCATGATAAAATAGTATTTAACCATATTATATTTGTGAGCTATGAAATTGATATAAAGGATGAATCTAATTCTTATAATGTTATGACTTAAAAGGTTCTAAAAATGATAAAAACGTGTTGTTCCGGGTTGAGCCAAAACACTTATCATCAACTATTGAAAAGAAAAACCTATATAAATTTAGTGCTAAATATAGTTCAAAAAATGTATGCTTTTGTAAATAATTATCTGTTATTTTACCAATATCATTTACTAGGTATTATGCATTATGAATATACTTTGGGTGATTTTCTAACCTGTTTAACCTTTAACTTAAGTGGTTACTATTGCCACGGCTATAAATATTACTCCAGCATTACAATGGTGTATGAAGCATCTTTTAAGTACCTAAAAATATACACTTTCGGGTAATTAACATCATGTTGTTGCAGTGATGCAAAGATTCGTTTTAAAACAATTGAAGGCAGATTAGGAGCCAAACAAGCAGCAATAGAAGCTGGATGGGGGGTCCCTACTTTCGGGCGTCATGATATCAAGTACAGAAGGAGAATTCAGAATGCCTAGTAGCTTGAAGAGGTACGGGTTTTACAAAATTGAATTAACAAGATGAAAACAGCTAATCAGTAAGGGTGCTTCCTCTCTTTACTTCTTTCTTTTAATATTACTTTACATTAATATTTGTTAGTAAATAATTTGTAATTGTATGAGCATGAAGTACCTCACGATTTAGCTGGGATAAGGAAAAAGTAAATTGACTGCTAATCTAACTGTAAAAGATTCCTGAAAAATTATATTTCCCTTTGTCGGATGTTGTCTAAACCAGTAGTAGCTTGTATTGTTATCTAATGAAATTGTTTACAATGTAAAACATTATCTGAGAGAAAATTAGTTAATACGAATGAAGGAAATCTGGTGATTAACATAACTTTGGTAGGCTATTTTTCATCCTTGTTAGTAGGTGTATGTAAATTGGAGCTTCCGGTATCAATTCCGAAATGTATGATTCAAATGAAAGCTTGCTCTGTCAACTTGTGTAGAGGCTTAGTCTGTCAGTTCAGACTTAAGATTTTGATATGTTAAAGCTCGTGAATATGCACCCACAAGCAGAAATAAATATTGTAAAACACTAAAAAGTAGGAAAAGATGCAACATATGATAGGCATTGAAATCTGTTTTTAATTGGAATGAAGTATCATTTGATGAAAACGGTTACCATATGAAAACCTTAAGCTTGAGTGCAAAGTTAAAACATCCATCTTAGCTCTATGTTTTATGACAATCATCTTTTGACTTTAATGTAGTGATTTTGGTTGTGTTAATCGATTGCTTTTTTGTGCTAAATATGTTTCTAAAGTTTCCGTTCAATTCTAATGACAGCCTTTGCATGTCATAATTTATCTATTACTAGTATAAAATCTGACATGCCTAGGTCAACAACTTATTACCAACACCTGATTGCCCAAGTGGTTTCACATATGTGGCTAAACAAGTGAACTTTACATATTTTGTTTTGTTGACTTTATTACAATCTTGATTATTTATCTCACAAGTGGTTTCGTCTTTGTAGGGAATTACGTTATGCATCTTCTTATGGCAAGAGAGCAGCTTATCGAAATTACGTTATGCATCTTCTTATGCCATATTAGTGTATTCCTTACTATTTTTGGTGGTTAATTAGCAAAAAGGTAACCGTTAAAGATAGATACTTCATTTTGTGGGGCAACATGATTCCAATGGAGTGTACCTTATTTTCATGTAACACTTAGTTTCCTTTATTTGGCTTTTTTGCTTTTGAATTTTTAAATCTTCTGAGTTGAGAAAAAATATCAAAGGTTCATTCAGGTTATTTTAGGAGCTACAAATAAGTCAAAGTAAGTCAAATATATAAATTCAAACAATAGATGATGTTTATTTAAGTATTCGGGTATTTGAATGTAATTGTTTAAATGGGCATTTTGGGTTGAATTATAAAACGGTTGTTGTTTGTAGTTATTGAAATGTTACAAGATGATATGAAAAGGTAAGTAAATATGTTTTCAAAGTCAGTGAAGAACTAGAGGCAAAGTGGGGAGTATGGGTTGATTTTCATATAAAAATAAGTACAGGTCTGGGACCAAACTGTGGTAAATATTTTGCTGCACATGTGGTATTTGTAAATAAAAAGGAATACACGTGCCTCAGACCACGACTTGTGGAAACTTTTAAGCCACATTTGTGGCGTCAGCACCATGACCTAGGTCAAATTATTACCGCACTTCTTTTTAATTGTCTAGCTAAGGTTCTAGGGTCAATGTAAACTACAACCTTGAGTGTTATAAGTATATTCGTCACGCAATAAGATATAAACCACAAGATACTCTAACAAAGTACATTAAACTGCATAGGTGATCAAGAGGAGTCGGGTTTACTCTTATTGATTTGGGTGTTAAGTTTTGCTACATCTGTGTTTAATATTTGTTTACTTTTTCTTAAAAAAAGTAAATCAAAAGAGAAAAGTCAATGAGGTTGTGGTGATATCACTAAGAGCTCTCGGTGTAGTAACGCCGGCAACGGCGTTGGCCGGCGTTACTACACCCCACACCGGCGTTGCCC
>BQNB010143489.1:0-16986 GCA_026074375.1 Tanacetum coccineum | reverse complement strand
CAGGTACTCAAAAAATCAGAAATATGTACTACCATAATATTTGTAAATCAAAATTTAAAGCAAGTGTTAAGAAAAGAAAAAGTTATTATAAAAAGTGAGAAATATGTACTATAAACAAAATTTAAAGCTAAGTGTTAAGAAAAAAAAGTTAATATAAATATAAAAATTTAAGAACTTCTACAAATTTCGCCTACTCATTGGAATGAAGTTTGATTTTCGCTTACATGAACTTCATTAGAAGAGTTTAATGCGAAACACGATATTATTCAAAACATGTATTATTAGTATACACATGTATATAAACCAAAGAACATTTCTTTCTTCAACCTATGTGGGATGTAAGGTTGAAAGGTCTTATAGAAAAAAAATTAATATGACACCTGGTTTAACCGCCTTTAAGTCATTTTGTTATGAATTTACTTTTGTACGAAATGGCTTATGATACCTAATGACCAACGACGTAACTTATCCGCTGCTTGACACATTTGATTTGCCCGTATTGACACTTGTATGTATCTAAATACCTGTTTAAAGTTTTAGCTAACATTTATAATGAAAATATCATAGCCAAAATTTAATCATTTTTATAATTTTGGCAAAATTTTAGTAACCCACAATGTTGATTGGCTTACGCGTTTTGTTCTAAGAATATCTTGTAAATGACAAAGTGACGATGCCCTACCCATTTTGAAAATTATAGTAATTATAATTGCGATTATCTTCAATTTAATTCGTCATACATGAAACAAGCAAAAGGATTTTATAAGTTGTTGCGAGTATAAAAACTCACTATCTCTGATGTAGTCCCATTCATTACCAAACTACCAATATTCACCATTTTCACCTACCATAGCCTCATGACTACATTTCATGGATAAAGGACCCCATAAACCATTCAACCATCATTCACAATGATCTATGGTATCCCTTATCATGAAGGCTATATCTCCCCGACTCTCCAAATAGGAGCTATACCTAACAGCCACATCCTCATTAGATATAGAACAAGGATAAGAGGGTCAAACATCATAAACCACGAAACACACACCCTCAATGAGAAACCATCCTAACCTCCTAATCGCGCAAAGATAGGACCACCGCACGAAGTCTCATCTTTCACGACTCTCTATTCCTGTCAACTTGCACTACCACAACCAAGCTCATTTACCTTCTTCATTAAGGAAACATACCTTATGAAACACAAACAATCTAACTGTTGGGTTCCGTTCTTGAGCCCTTTAGTCTTTCAGTAGATTTAAACATAAGTGTTATTCAAGCTTAAGTCTTTCAATTTAAGTCGTTGAATTTTCTTCAGCTTTAGCTCTTCAGGTCCTTAGCAAATTAGGAAGTATATTCACTTCAATTTATGCAGCGGTACAGAAACTAAAGAAGGCCTTTGCAAAGAGCTTCAGTTCAGCTTGGTTGACAATTCCAAGCTGAACGATGTCTATCTCCTTAACAGAAGTTGAAATGAAATGTTTCACTTCTAGAAGGTTTACAAGGCGGGAAAAAGATTGCTTTATGTCAAAAGGAAAAAAGCAATCTTCTTAGGAAAATGTGCTTCTAAAGTTGGTATAGAAGTACAACAACTTTCCTTAAAGGACTGTACTTAGTACTTCAGAGCACGTCTGCATTAAATGATATTTCAACCACACATTGAATGCATGACACGCGTACTATGTTAACTTGTAAAACCTAATCCTTTTGCATGTAAAAGGAAAGGGTTTTCCAGAGTAAATGATATCTCTTCTAATTAATGTGAAACAAATTGAAGAGTTTATTTATCTCTTAAGCAAACTGAATAGAAACTGCTCAAGCTGAAGCTTCAGTTCTAGTTGAATAGTTTGTTTTCTTATTTCTCATAACATTGGATAGAGAATAAGTTCAAATGAGATAACACCTCAATTGTCATTCAACCACCTTGCTATTCCCCAAGCAAAGTGTGTCATAGATTCTTTATTTGATTCTAATAAGAACATATACGTTGAAAAGTACTTCTGTGTGTTTTAAACTTGTTCTTTATATTTCTCCTACACACACACACACATATATATATGTATATGTGTGTGTGTGTGTGTGTGTGTGTGTGTGTGTGTGTGTGTATATATATATGTTTAAAACTCACTTTGTTATCATAGAATGTGATTAGTTTAACTTGATAAACCTTATATCAGATTCTAATGGACCAACACTAACAACAACACTGCTGAGTAGATAAAAAAGACCCCTCCCAAGGCCAGTCTAACTTGACCAATCATGATAGTACCACTTTAATTGAAAGTGATCAAGATATAAGGCCATCTTAGTGAAATGAGTTTAAAACATGAGATAAAAGATAAAATCCTTACTTATTATGTGCATAAATCATCATGAAAAACATCTTCTGCATAACCCATAGAGTCAACTATGTTAGTTAATTTGGGGTGTGTGTGCGACGATGTGATAATCCTGGATATCTTCTAGAATCGTGTAAATGTCCACTTTCCGTATAAAGTATTTCGACCCTATCAAATGCCCAGGGTTGCACAAAATCTCTATCGGGATAAGACTAGAAGAGAATCACTTTGTGTTCTAGGCACACGATCACAAAGCAGGAAGATTAGAGTAATTGTATGTATTTTATGTTCTATTTAATGAGACTAATGAATCTGTTTATTAAACAAATTCTAGATGACAGTTAAATAGTTAAAGTTGGTTAAAACCAACTTTCACAATAACCAACTTTCACAACTGTTTTTCAACAGTTAGACGGCTAGCAGTACTAACTACTTAGTGCTAGCAGTACTAAGTAGTACTGCCAGTGGAAAATACATAGTACTGCCTGTAGTAAACCAACTTAGTACTGCCAGCACTTAGTGCTAGCAGTACTAACTACTTAGTACTGTTCTCTGCATTTTTGTCATGGTCGAAAACATATTAACTCAACGAGTGTGTACTCCACACTTCCCTAACTCGTATCCAAGCTAAGTATGAAATCACATTAGTCTCTAGTAAATCGTCATTACCTAAATGGTCGTTGATGACACTAAAATCACCAACAAATCCCCCCCCCCCATTTTAGTGTAATCCTTGATTTACTAAAACATATATAAAGATATATGCTATTATGTTAAAACAAACATAACGAAACAAACAAATGCATAAATGAAAATGTCTTGCGATTGAATTTTCATCTTAGTATAATACATGTTCCAAATATTCGGAAATCAGGGTGTCGTAACGATTGAACCCTTCAATCCATTTGAATACCTGAAGATACTATACACATTCGTTTTTACAACACTCTAAAGTTCATTTACTTGACACTTTACAAGCCATGTGTCCCAATCCATTAATGAACATATTGAAGCGGCAAAACTTCATGTAACCAGTCTTTAAAACACCCTCTTAAAGTGGTTTAGTTATGTCAAAATCGAGTCTAGATCTAAAACCTCCACCATAAGGAATAACTTTCTCAACAACGATACAACACACGTCAACTAGAGAACTTTCTTAAGAACCATTCATACAAAACTTTATCCTAAGAATTTTTATAACAACTAAATCGAAGGATTTTGTCACAAATAAGGAAATGGTAATCCCATTTCAATATCCCAATCAATTGCAGACAAATTCCTAAGGGATTACAACACTAACAGTTTTAGAAGACCGATGAGATATTGAGGACCTAATGCTTGAATTTTTTTTGTCCCAAATGGGTATGGCTTGAGAACGTGTTTTGGAACCGAAAGAATAGATAAAAGATTGCTGTTTGCCTAAAGCATATAAGTGTTAGAGTCTTATTTACGAAAGAAGGTAGTGAAATAATTAAAATGGAGAAAACATAGGGAAATAGGATTAGGAAATGTGTATTACGATAATGAAATTAGAAATAAGTCTCAAGAAAAATTATGTCTCGCAACGGTAGTGGATAATTCTACCTTATGGCAGGAAGATTTGGTCCACACAAATATGCGTTTAATTCCCTCTTTGTCATCTCAAGTAGAAATCTACTAAGCCTAAAATAGATCAAACCCTTTTTTGATGCTTTGCAAAATTGGGAAACAAACCCATGCAAGTCATAAAGCTAAAAATATGATTTCTACTAAAAGATGTCTAGAACTATTACATATGGATTTAATTGGTCCGTTGGCTATTAAAAGTTATGGAGGTTACTTGTACACCTTAGGAATAGTAGATGATTATTCTAGATACACTTGGACTAAGTTTCTAAAAACCAATAACGAAGCCTTTTTAGAAATTCCAAATATTAAAGTAGGAAAATTTCAAAAACCAACTAGGAATTTCTAAAACAGCTATTAGAATGATCAATGTCGGAATTTGATAATTGAAGTACAATTCGGAGCTCTATTGTGATGCACAAGGCATACACATAACGAATCTCGGATCTCCACAGTACTTTAACATAAACAAATGGGGAATTAAGAAAGAAGGAATCAAACTTAAACAATAAATTTCAGGACCATGTTTAACCGAACAATCTATTCCATAAAAGTTTTGGTGTAATGCCGTTGATACGTCAACTTACATTCTGAATAGAATTTTAGTTCCGAACCAATTCTAGGAAAAAAAAACACCCTTATGAAATACTTAGAGGTAGAAAACCCTCTTTAGAATATATTTAAAAGTGTTCAGAAGCAAGTGTTTCATTTAAAAATACTAAAGACTAACTAACCAGAGTTTGACCCAAAGTCATATGAAGGTGTTTTTACTAGTATATAAACAAAATAGTAAAACTTAATATTTTAATAAACAAATAATGAAAGTCAAAAGAATCACTTAACGTGACATTCGATGAAAAGTCCAACTCTCCAAATTAACACCATTGGTTTGAAGAAGATGTTCGTGAAGAAGCAATAGAAAATATTACAAAAGTAGTAAATAAAAGAAATGATGAAAGATGCGACGATAGAAGTTGACAAAGGAAAGTAAAGTAAGATCATTAAACATTAAGGAGTCCAAGAATCCACCCACAGAACAAGTCATAGGTAAATCCTTAATCAAAGAACATAAATATCACAAGCCAAAATCATAGTAATATCTATTGATATAATATACCACCAAAGAACCTAAAAAAGAAATAAGCATAAGAGATGAGAGTTGATTATAGCCCGTGTAAGAGGAATTAAATCAATTATAGCATAAGATGAGTGGGATTGTATTACCACTTACCAAGAGTCATACTGATAAAGCAACAACTAGTGTCCTATAAAATATATTAGATGAAACGGTATTGTGTCAAGAAATAAGGCTAGATTAGTAGCACAAGGATATAATCAACAAGAAGGTATCGATTATGATGAAACATATGCTATGGTAGCTAGGTTAGAGTCTATTAGAATACTTCTTGCTATTGCATTGCAAAAGGTATTTCAATTTAATATCAAATGGACATAAAGAGTGAATTAATCAAAATGGTTTTATAAAACGAAGAGGTTTACGTTGCACTCAAACCTGTCAGGTTTTATTGATATTTGAAAAACCAAATTATGTGTTTATATAAAACCTTAAGAGGCATTGTACGGTCTTAAGCAAGCTCCTAAAGCTTGGTATGATAGACTAAAAGAATTTTTACTAAAACACGAGTATTCCATGGGAATGGTTGATAATACTTTTTTCACAAAGAAATTTAAATCACATCTTATCATTGTTCAAATATATGTCAACGACATTATATTTGGTTCCACGTATCAAAACTTTTGTGATGATTTTGCAAAAATCATGCACGATAGTACAAGATCAACGAATTTTAAATGACTAGAGGGGGATTTTGAAAACTTCTCTGGGAATTCAAATAAAACAAATGGAAGGCAGGATATATTTCAATCAATCCAAGTACATCAAGGAGATGTTAAAGAAGTTTGGGTTGGAAGATTCTAAACCAACCAAGACACCTATGTCAACGGAGATCAAGCTCACTAAGGACGACGAAGCCAACTCCATGGATAGCACTAAATATCAAGGTATGATTGGTAGTTTACTTTATTTAACCGCAAGTAGTCCGAAATCATTTTAGTGTTTGCTTATGTATAGTGCTCGTTTCTAAGAAAATCCTAAGACTACTCACTAGAAGCCATTAAAGCGTATAATTTTAGTATATTAAGTGGAACTAACCCACTTAGGATTATGTGTCCCGGAAAGGAACCAGAATAGAAACAATAGTTTATGCGAACTTCGATCGCGCGAGCGACTACGTTAATCGAAAAGGCACTAGTGGCGTTTGTACGTTCATGGGATGTTGCTTAACATCTTGGTTCTCTAAGAAACAAATGGCCCTTGCTATCTCCACGACCGAAGCCGAAAACGTTTCTGCCAGAAAGGCATGTCAACAAGCACTATGGATGAAACAAGCTCTCATCGACTACCACATACGCCTCACAGACGTTTCTAGATTATTGCGACAATAAAGGCGCAGTCGACTTAAGTAGAAACCCCGTACAACACTCTAGAACTAAACAAATAGAAATCCGTCACCACTTTCTTCGTGACAACGTCCAAAAGGGCAACATCTCTATCGAGAGAATTGCATCCGAAGATAACATAGCCGATATATTAACTAAGCCTTTAAAACAAGAAGTATTTCACTATTTTAAGATTATGACCTAGGAATTGAATGGAAATCATCATGGAATAGTGGGATCCCCATCCTCCCAAAAATAATGATAAAGCTGAAATCTAATAAAGTAAATTATTCAATATACAAAAATATGAAAATCTCATAACACGTTCCAATTACACACTCTCCGATCATAAACATAATCGAGATTAGAATTTTAATAGATCGAAGAAAATATAATTAATGGACATATATTATTTTTAGAAATCTATGGAACTGACATTAGTGCCAATACATGAAATTATGAAATCGATAAAAAAAAGACGAAAAGAACAAACGTCAAATCACAACTCACACTTGTATTGAACATATTTTTTAAGTCTAAAGTGTTCATAATGTTTTGTGTAATAGCAATTGTCAAAAATTAAGCAAAAGTTAACACACGACCATTAGAACGACTACATTGAAATTCTATCAGGAAATGCAGACAGTTGCACGTTTGCTCAAAACTTTAACGTCGACTTCTGTGAAAATTGAATCACATACTCCTATAACATGGTAGAACAACACTCTAACTTGCCAAAACAAACAACGCCATCCTTCTCAAAACTTTCCAAATCGGGTTCTGTCTATTTTCAGGTCAATTTCACGATCTAACGGATCTCCATATGAGGATCCCGTATCCTTGTTAAAGGTGGATCCGTATTTAGGTCAAACTTACCCTGACCTTTAAATTATTAGACCACTGCTTCTTCTCCTCCAATATACAATTCCACATGGACCTTGCTGTTCACCCAAGATTGCAACTTCCCCGCCAATATCATTTCAAGTCCCCAACATTAATAAAATAGATCCATTACATCAAGTCCTGCTAACCACTCTCATTTTAAGATCTTTTCTCCTTTAAATTTTGTCATAAGGAGGATATTATTATACATAAAACCAAGATTTTAAGAAAATACATTGGTTCCTCATCTAGAGACGAATAAATGTTAAATTAGTGTCTAAATACATATTCTCCTTAGTATAACCTAATAATTACAAACTTTTATAAAGATCTAAAATCAATGATCTTTTTTTCAAAATCAAAATAAATGTTAGTTAAATACAAATTAAAATGATTTTAAGATTTCATGATTGATCTCTCAAGGAATACAATAAATGTCTTTTCTTGACTTTTCAACTTGGAGAAAAAGCAAAGATTAGTTGTGTAATGTCTTATTCATATATATGCAATTCATGAATATTAATGAGTAGTCAAAAAGTCACTTCGACATAAATTATACATATCATCACTTAACAGGAGTTTATAAAAGTGGATAATTATTAATTGTACCTTAACTATTTTAATAGACAAAATGTGCTTGGAGTATGAAACTTGATTACAAAAGAACCAAAACCTCCATGCCAAAAATTTATCGTTAAAACTTCAATCTCAAACAATTACAAAGAACTCTATCAAAGTTCTCAAAATCAATTCATCAATTAAGGAACACACGTTGAATCATCCATCCTCATTGGAAATGACAATCGTCCGAACTATCAAAAGTCCATTCACATTCGACTGTCTCCTGACCCTAAATGTTCAAATTTGTCCTCGTTTCATCATCGAGTTTTATCGAAAATTCCAATTCATTCGCAATGTAATTGATATGTCTATCTCCGTCGGCCTTACCATTCGAAACAAATGCTTTGTCATGACACTTGAAAATTTTGGACAAATTATACAAATCCTTATGAAGGAACTTGCATATTCTCTAGAAAGTTCATTTGATCTCCTCTCTCCAACTTAAGAGAAACACATCTTCTATCAAAGTCTCATTCCAAACATCTTTGACGTCAAAAACAATACTCCATCCCTTAAATTTGGTCAAAATCAATCTAACCGAGTATCATCACCAAGATGAACTCCTTACAATGTCAAGTACTGAGAACTTTATCCTTCATTAGAATGTCATTTGTATCGTTACGCTCATAATAACTCCATAGATTGCATGCTCTGCCATCATGCTCTATCATCTCCAAACTTGTCAAAAGTTCAATCTTACATACTACATTGTACACAAGATTGAAAGTGTCAAAATAGTTGCAGAAGTGGGTACCCATGTCACTAATCAAAGCCTTCGGTATTCCAAATCTCGCGAATAATCTCTTAAGGAAGTTCACTATGTTTCGAGCATCACTAGCGGGAAAGGCTTGAGCCTCCACCCATTTTGACACATAATCGATAGCTACTTGGATGTATTTGTTTCCATTTGATGAGGGGAATGGTCCCATGAAGTCTATTTCCCATTCGAATATTTCGTAGACTTGGATATACTTTTGAGGTGTTTCATCCCTAGAGGAAATGTTGTCGGCTTGTTGACAAGCATCGCAACCTCGGACCAATCTATGTGCATCGTGGAAGATATTTAGCCAATAAAAGTCGGCTTCGAAGACTTTTCTTGCGGTTGTTGTAATACCATGATGCCCTCCTGATGGGCCGTTGTAACATTGTCAAAGAATTTGTGTCGCTTCATCTCCTGTAAGACATCTTCGTATGATTCGGTTTGTGCATTGTTTGAAAAGGAATGGTTCATCCCAGAAATAATGCTTTAGATCATTGAAGAACTTTTGTTTCTCTTGGTGGGTAGAACGAAGGGCAGCACTCGGCTGGCAAGGTAGTTAGTGTAGTCGGCATACCAAGGTTCATTGTTTTTATCAGAGATTGCCATTAGTCGTTCTTCAGGGAATAAGTCCCTTATTTCGGCCTTGGTCAGCTTCCCTAGATTAGGGTTTTCAAGCTGGGAGAGGTGATCGGTTGTGAGATTTTAAGTACCTTTCTTATCGCGGATCTCGATATCGAATTCTTGGAGTAGCAGGATCCACCTAATCAGTCGCGGTTTTGCATCTTTTTTGTGAAGAGATACCGTAGGACAGAGTGATCCATGAAAATGATAGTCTTGGATAAGACTAAGTATTGACGGAATTTGTCAAATGTGAAAACGACAACCAAAAGATCATTCTCGGTTGTTGTGTAGTTTTCTTATGCTTTGTTCATTGTTTTGCTGGCATAGTGTATGGGCTGGAAATGTTTGTCGATTCTTTGCCAGAGCACTGCTCCGAAAGCGTAGTCACTTGTGTCACACATGATTTCAAATGGCAACGACCAATCCGGCTTGATCATAATGGGGGCCTGCGTTAGTTCGTGTTTTAACTTATCAAAGGCCTGGATGCATTCTTTAGAGAAGTTGAAGGGGGGGTCTTTTACCAGGATCTGGGTCATTGGGCGTGCCACTTGCAAGAAATCTTTTATGAATCTTATGTAGAAGCCGGCATGTCCCAAAAAGCTTCAGATGGCTTTCAGGTTTGTGGGATATGGTAATTTAGAGATTGCCTCGATTTTTGCTTTGTCGACTTCGATTCCCGACCCAGAGACCTTATGGCCGAGGACGATTCCTTTCTTCACCATAAAGTGGCACTTCTCCTAGTTTAACACAAGATTGGTCTCCTCACACCTCTTTAGCATCTTTTTCTAAGTTTTTGAGGCTGATGTGATGTTTTAACACACGTAAAAATATATATATAAAATATAACCTTAAGAGTAATTAAGAAAATTACCAAGTTACCCTTGATAAAATTCACTCTCAAAAATATATATAATATAATATAAAATACGTATATTTAACCGGGCAAGTATGATCACCCGGGTCGTTATCCCCAATGACTAGTGAAATTGAAACCACGTTTTAAGTTCGGATCCTGATTTGAATGAACAAATTGATGATTTGGTTTCTAGAAATAAAAGCCCTAATTTTTAACTTTTAATTAAAAAAAACTAATTAAACTAATTAAAATCTAACCCTAATTATTAATCAAAATTAATTAAACTAATTAAAATAAAACTTAAGGTCTAATTGTGCAAAAAGGAAAAGGACGATCGAGAAAAAAAAACACTTAACGGGCAAGGTTTAACTAAGAAACAACTAAAATAGAAAAATTGCAAGAATGGTCCCGAGGGTCTACCCCGAAAACAAATAAAGGCCGAATTAAGGTGAGATTTGAAAAGTGCTTAAAATGAAAAACTCAAAGAAGCAAAGTTGTAGAAGAAACTAGTGGGAACAAAATTAATAAAGGCTACTTGGGCTGAAACTCACAAATAAGCTCAATAAGAGCTTATTTCTAAGCTGTTACAGAAAGTGAGGCTTAACCTTTGATTTTAGAAAATCAGCTATAAAAAACTCAAAATAAGCTCAAAATGAAAGAGGAAAAGTGATCTAGAAAGCATATGATGTGTTTAATCTATAAATGAAAAGAAATTAAAGTTTAAACTACTTTTATGCTACTGAAATTGATTATGAAATAAGCAAACTCAGGAAATAAGCAAAGTAACACAAAATCCAAATAAGCTAAAAACCTTAATAAGCTAAACAAGATTCTGAAACTTTAAGGACTTATTAACCTACTTATTATCCATCTAAATAAGCTATAAAATCTAGACTTTTAAGCAAATTTAACAAGTTTAGACTCTATTTAAGTTCCTACTGTTTTTTTGGAATTTTCAGGTTTTTTAAGACTTTTGACAGCTAAATTAAACTAGGAAAATAAGCTAGAAATTGCAATTTAAGACTTAAAATGTATTAAGCTATATTAAAACTTAAATCCTACTAAATTTAATAAGCTAAATCCTAAAATTACCTATCTAAATCAAGCTAAGAACACAGCAGTACTAACTGAGGTTAGTACTGCTAATGTAAAAGTTCAGCAGTACTTTTAAGTGAAAGTACTGCTAGTGTAATTTGACTCTTGAAAGCAAAAATAAGCAATGAAATAAGCTAAATAATGAAAGCTAAAACTAAATTTAAGATAAACTATATCTAAACTTAATCCTACTGAGTTTGATAAGCTAGAATCTAAGCTAACAGTACTAACTTATGGTTAGTACTGGTAGTGTAAAAGCTCAGCAGTACTAACTTAGGTTAGTACTGCTAGTGCAAAATCAAAAGTGCACTAAACCAAACACCCCTTTTAGACTATGACAGATTTGAGAATAACTATTTAAGAGAAATCTAATGAACAAATACTAAATACCAGATAAAAACTAGCTTAAAACAAACTTAACAATCATGATTAAACAAGATTAAGCCTTAATCTAGATCTAAACCCCTAATATTTTTGGATTTTATGAGTTTTTATGACAGAAATTAGCAACTAATGATCTATAACTATTTAAGCAAAAACAGATTAGGAAAAACAACTATTAGGCACTAGAAGAGATATTTAAACACTAATAAGCAAAGAGAATAAGTAAATAAGCAATATTAAGCATATAAACTATAACTAAGCAATTAAAACTGAAATTAGAGAAGAATGAAAAGAGAAACTTACTTGATCCTTTAGCTAAACAAAAGGAACCAATTAAGGCAGCTACAAGCTCCCTAGCTTATGAATAAGCTAGAGTATAAGTCCTTGGGATCTCTTCTAAGTTAAGATCCCCTTCCAAAAAGCTCAAATCTAATTAGATCCATAATATATTTAACTGATTTAAGGTTTAGGTAAGATTAATTCTGAATTCAAACAGCTCTACTTCAGCTTATAGACTGAAAGAGCTTAATATGAGCTTATTAGCTTATTGAGACAAAATGGCTTATTTAAAGGTTGAAAATAAGAAGAGCTTATGACAAATTAAAACTGAATTTCATTAATTGAAAACTGAATTACATTACTAGAAAAGAAGATTACAAAAACATTTAAGTAAAATTACGAAATTAAGCTAAAAAATTACTAAAAAGAAAGATAAAAAGAGAAGACTCATTTGTGTGTGTGAGAATAAGGCCTATTTATAGTGCCAAGCTGAAGCTTCTAGGCCTTCTGAGCTCCCATCAATCTCTGCCATCCAATCCATCAATCATTGGGGCTAAATTTTGAGCCGTTAGATCACTTTGTGGACACCTGAGGATTGCCAGCGTGTCATTCCATTGATGTGACGTTTGTGCTTCTTTTGTGAGTATTTTAGTACAAAAACCCACATAGATTTGTGCTTCTTTCATAGCCGCGTACGCTCAAAGCTTGAGGAGACCAATGATTTCTCTTGATTTGACTGAATTATCCCTGCCATCTTGTAAGAGAGACTTTGAATTGTCTTCCGTACCCTTTAATTTTCATTTGCCCTTTGTTTTACCATGGGGTGAAAACGGGGAAGACGATGAATAGTGTTTGGAGTTACCCGCCTTTTTTATAACTGAGTACGGGGTAAAATTCAGTTGGACTTTGCCCTCTTGGCAATTTCAGTCCCTTTCTTTGTGATTCCATTTCTAGTTATAAATAACTTTGGAAATTTTCAAGATTGGTCCTTGTGGATGTTATAAAAGGATTTTAGCTAAGGATTGGGCTGAGGCTTGGCTTCTTTGGCTTCTTTTTTGTACTCTTCTGAATCTCGTGTCCGTGCTTGCTCGCTTTTGGCTGTTTTCTTGTGATTTTTGACTTATCCGTACCTGCACATACAAAACACAAACACAAGCATATTTTTGCCATTTTTGGTCTGTTTTGGGTTTATTTGGGTTATTTTAGGTACAAACAGATATGTGTATTCTACACTTATCAATATGTTCGGCCCAACATAAAGCCCAAAAAAACCATCTTAGGGTTTTATCTCTTGTAACTATATATAGCCCTCTCCAAGTGTGGAGAGGGTGTTGCTTCTTATTTCTTTTCTTAACATGTAACCATTTTCTCTCTTTGTCTCTCTCTCTAGTTCTTTCTCTCTCTCTAAGAATTTTTCTTTTTTACTTTTGTGTTTATGGTGATGAAATGATATCATTTAACAACACGGATCCACCTAAATAACGCACGGATCTCCTTATGGTGGATCTGTGGTCCGCAAGTCTCCAAAAATACGGACAGAGTTGATTTTTAAGCAAATTGAGATACGGTGTTGTGTTTTTGGCAATTGGAATGCGTTATACATACTATTAGGGGTATGTGATATAATTTTCAGAGTCGACGTCCAAGTTTTGAGTGAACCGTGCAACTTGTTGAGAATTTCCCGATGGAATTCCAACGTAGTCGATCCTACTAGGATTGTGTTATCTTTTAGTTTAGTGCACGCGCACTCGTTCTTCTTCTAATCTCGTTGGTAATTCTTCTTCTAATCTAACCACTTCAAATCTAAAACGTCGTAACCGTAGACGTTCAAATCAAAGAGTCGAACCGTTCGCTCTTGAAGAATCACCCGTAGTTACGATGGCCGATCAACGTACTATGGCGGAATTGCTCCGTACACCCACCGAGGGTTATGCGGAGGCAATCTTGGTTCCACCAATTCTTGCAGAGCAATTCGAGCTCAAGCATAGTCCTATTAATATGATAACTTCGGACCAATTCTTCGGACTTGAGAAAGACAATCCTCATGATCACATTCGATGGTTTAACAAAATAACTTCCACCATCAAATACAAGGATGTGCTAAATCATGCGATTAAGCTTATGCTTTTTCCTTTCTCTCTTGCGGGGGCAGCCCATCGGTGGCTTGAAAAAGACCCCCCCCCCCACCCCCCCCCCACCACGTTCTATACCACATGGGATGATTCCAGGTCCAAATTACATTAATAGAATTTCCCTCCCTCAAGAACGACAAACCTTCGCAATGAAATTTCTAATTGTCAACAAAAGTTTGATGAATCATTTCATGAGGGGTGGGACCGATACAAAGATCTCCTTTGTACTTGTCCTCATCATGGTTTCACCGAATTGCACCAACTTGATACTTTCTACAATGCCCTGAACCCTTCCGATCAAGATTCCTATGATTGTTGCCGCCGGTGGCAATCTCTTGGAAAGAAGTACTCAAGATGTGTTGACAATTATCGAAAACAAATCTAAGGTCCGCAATTCACGAAATAAATCGGTTGTTTCTCAAGTGAAGTCAAGTGATGGTAATTCTTCCTCTTCCGATATAGCCAAACTTACTCATGCAGTAAATTAGCAAACGAGTGCTGTGACCACCGCTATGACGGCTATTCTTAAACAATTTCAAGCTACCCCACCTCCAGCTTCCATAAAAGCCGTTGAGGAGATTTTTGTTACTTGCGGTGGTCCTCATCCTTATTATCAGTGTCTCACCGCCGATGGAAACACTTACCGGAATATCGGATAAATATACAAGGATACGTTGCAGGCAGCCGCATTTTTTTTTTGTAACTACAATCAGGGTAATGCCGGTTATCGTCCTCCAGGTGTGGTTAATCAAACAAGACCATCGGGTTTTGTTCAACAAAACGGGCAAAATAACCAAAACCGTTTTAGCCAACCTCAAGGATATAACCGAGGAAACAATTTCAATCAAAATCCAACTTATCAAGCTCCAGCTCAACAAAACCAAAGTGTTCCGTTAAGTGAATTAGAGAAATTTAAGAAAATGAATGATGTTAACATGAAAGCCATGCAAGCTCAGATTAATAATGTGAAAAATGAGTTAAGAAATGAAATGCAATCTTCGATTCAAGCTTCAATGTCAAATCAAACTAACGAGCTTAAGAACATGATGGCTAGTTTCTTTTAAATGAACACCGCTTCTACCTCGGGTACGGGATCTCTCCCTAGCAACACCGTTGCTAACCCAAAGGGTGAATTGAAAGCCATTACCACCCGAAGTGGTCTTGTTCTTGATGGACCTACTGTTCCAATGCCTCCTCCATTTCCATAAAATCCGAGAGGGGATTGAACGTGTAGAGGAGAATTTAAACGGACCCTAAACCTGGTGGTATACATTAAGGTCACCCACCTATCCTCAAGTCCAAAAAGCTAAACCTCCTTCTCAAAGAAACTTTATGATTCATACAAGGCCAAAGGGATCCTCGTCATCCTCATATCCCTTATCCTTCAAGAATGAACCAAGAAAAACAGAAAGAAAAAGATGAAGTCCAAATTCATAATTTTTGGCAAATGTAACTTCATATCAATATCACTCTTGCCGATGCTTTGATTCTTATCCCGAAATATCAAAAAATGCTTAAAAGTATCCTTTCCAACAAGGAGAAACTTTTAGAATTGGCAAATACACCCCTTAATGAAAATTGCATAGCGGTTATCCTCAAAAAGTTACCTGAAAAACTAGGTGACCCTGGGAAATTTCTCATTCCGTATGGTTTTAGTGAGCTCAAGTGCAAGGCCCTAGCCGATCTAGGTGCTAGCATCAACTTGATGCCACTCTCGGTTTGGAAAAAGTTAGGTTTACCCGAGCTTATTTCCACCCAAATGACTTTTGAACTTGCAAACCGGGAGATTTGCACTCCGGTTGGAATTGCAAGAGATGTCTTTGTTCCGGTTGGAAAGTTTACATTTCCCGCTGATTTTGTCATCGTTGATTATGAAAGCGGTCCTCATGTCCCCCTCATCTTGGGAAGACCTTTCTTACGGACCGCTCGTGCTTTGATTGACGTTCATGGAGAAGAAATGATTCTCCGTGACGGTAATGAAAGATTAACCTTCAATATGAGACATGACACTTCAAGCTATTCAACCCAACCTCATCAAGAATCAATCAACATGATTGATGTCTATAATGTTTCACATGAGGAAATTCTTGAAGATTTGTTTGTAACAAATCATCTAAGTGGCAATCCCACTTCTTCTCTCACTTCTCATACCGACTTAACTTCACCGGAAGTTAATAATGATATTTTTGATCCGGAGGGAGACATTATTAAGAACTTGCTAATCTTGATAAAACCAAAGATCTCCCTCCATATCATGATAATCCATTGAGTGGCATTCCCACTTCGATTTTGGAAACCGTGACCAAGTCTTCTTCTTCCCCCACGCTTACTTTCATCGAAGAAAGTGATTCAATTTGGGAAGAATTCAAAGCTTATCTAGCAAGTGATTCATTTCCACCGGGAAATAGTAATCCTTCATCTCCTCTTCCTCCTTTTCATAATTCTTTAAGTGGCAGTATCACTTCTTCTTCACCCAGTCTCCCGATTTCTGAGACTAGCGACTATTCTCTTGAGGAGTTCGCCGATGAACTCGCTCTTATCAAATTTCCACCGGGAAATGATGACCTTCCCTTTGATATCGAATCCGATCTTCGAGAAATAGAGTATTTGCTTAACCATGATCCTATCTTCGAGAAATAGAGTATTTGCTTAACCATGATCCTATCGAGGAAATGGATTCTATTCTCGAAGATTCGGTTGATAAAAATTCTCCTGATGACAATCTTGTTGATACCATTTCTGAGATGTTTACCGATGAACATGCTCTTGATTACTCATCCCCACCATTATGGGATGATTATGATGATGAACTTTTTGATCTTGAGACCGTTAATGATAATACATATTATGATCCATTTGACTCCGAGGAAGAGAAAATCAAGGAGTCTAAACTCTTGATTGATGAACTTGATCTTCCTGGATCAAGTGATTTCCTTCCTTTTCTCGAGTGTGACT